>JZLH01S0635795.1:0-19417 GCA_001188425.1 Eucidaris tribuloides | reverse complement strand
TGTGTAGTTACGATAAGAGACCCTTTTCTGTTCAATAGTTGTGGCCATATACAATCATGTATTATGGGCCTACAGTGATCCTTAACGTCGTTTAGAATGTAGGATAAGGGGCCTATATGAAGCCATAATGCAATAGAAAGAAATCCAATCAAAATCTATATCAAAATAGGTAATGAAACATCTGAAATGCATTATACTTTTCCTCCTCTTCCTCCTCCCACTCTTCCTCCTCCTCTTCCCTTCCTCCTTCCCTTCCATTCCTCCTCTATCTTGTCCTTCACAGCTTTTTACCCTTCTTGTATTTTGCAATTCCATGCATACTTACGAATGTGTGATGGATTCGTAGGACTTACGGAGAAATTCCAATGTGGTATAATTGAATATTTGCAATTAAAAAGTAACAATAATCTGGATGCTTCATCGATAGCATACACAATGCTCTGATAATGAAAAAAGTGATATGACCATAGAGCTGTTACATTATCTATTTCTATGGATGACATAATGACGTTTCAATCTGTCAGCTGCAGGTGCGCGGCGTGCCGGTCGGCCGGATGCTGCAGCCAACGAGCCTGAACTGCAGCGCGCAAATTTATGAGGCGCGGCATTAGATTTTCGCGTATAATGTGCGCGCACTCCATTCCGCATTATTGCGCCCACGTATCGCAAGCGCGTGCTATGCATATGCACCCTCTGCACAATCATTTTGCGTTACGTAAACAAAAGGATGCTAGTGTGTGATCTTGAAACTGTATTTGTCCGATTATGTTGTCATGAAATAAACTAACCCTAATGGACACACATAATTCAAGTGGAACGAAACCAAATCGCTCCGATGGTAAAAGAGGGTGGCACTGATTTCACAACTCGAGTTTACAATGGTAAGTATGCTTCTCCTGGGTATAAAAATAAAATATAAAATCTTTTGTTTTATTTTTTTCCCTTCAATTCGAAGTCTTGTTTTTTTCCAGAGGTTGACGGAGGGGTGGGGTATAATAAACTTATGATTGGCTTATTCACTGTCACCACTTTCTTCTTCTTCGTCCTCTTCTCCTTCTTCTTCTTCTTCTTCTTCTTCTTCTTCTTCTTCTGTCTTCTTCTTCTTCTTCTTCTTCTTGTTCTACTATTTTCTACTGGACTCATGTCGTGAGATCAACAAGACTTTAAAATTCTTTGAGAGTTCGTGAGATGTATGAAATTTTGCAGACTCATGAGCGAATACAACGTACTTCTCTCCCATTCCATTCTCGTTCTTCTACTCCTTCTTTGTCTTCTTCTTCTTTTTCTTTTCTTCCATTATTACAGCAAACATCATCATCACCATCATCATCATCATCACATTAATCTTCAGCATCATCTTCCTTCCTCTCCATCTTCTTCATTTTGTTTTTTCCTCCTTCTCTTCCTCCTTACTCCTCCTCCTACGTCTTCGGCTTACCATCATAACCACCATGTTATATCATCATCGTCGTCATCATCATTATTGTCATCATCAACATCATCATCATCATAATCGTCCTCCTCCTCCTTATCATCATCACATTTATCATCATCATTAATGTATTGCATTATCATCATTACCACTATACTACTACCACCGTCATCACCGCAACACAACCACGACTTCGTCTAACCCATCATCATGATTCCATTCATTACTTAGATGAGGTGATGCTAGCTATAGCGACATGGCACATCAACGATCAACCGGAAGCGTGTGTAACCAATCGAGCATCAGCGTCGATCTTCAAGAGAACAGACAACATTCAGCAATAGATACCCGATGTACCAAATCATTGTCGGCCATCAAGTAAGTCTTTAGAATTACAGTAGTAATTTTTTTTTACAGTTTTACTAGTTTTAAAGAAAATGAAATTTACATAATTTTAGTTTTAAAGACACTATATAACATTGTGGAAGACCCATTTAAAAAAATGTCAAACTTTGCTATCTGACATATGCGACAGTGTTTGAATGGACACATAAACACCCTAGAACACAAAAGTTAAGTCAGTTATGTTGTCACTTGTAAATGTGTACAGATAAAAATTGGCACATGAATTATTGTCAGCCGACGAAAATTCTGAAACACAGCAGACTATACAGGAAAACTGGAATGGTCTCTTAATTATTTTTACTTTTTAAAAGCACTTTATGATTATTTTGAACTGCAATTATTTCAGAGCTTCATATTTATACCTTATCAGAGACACCGGTAGCATGGGGAATCATGTAGCTCAGATTTTTTAAACTGGAAACATTGTTATTCGATGCCTTTAAAATAACGTAGCTTAAAGAAAACGAAATTTATATCTGAGTATTAACGTTTCATTCTCACGTATACGACGTCCCAGAAAGTACATAGAACTGGGTAGAGTCAATCCACATGATATTGACTTTTCTTCTTGACTCAATATTTGCGTTTAAGTCAAGTTAAACTGATTTTTTGGGGGGGCTGCAAACATACGCCACTCTACACAACGATAACAATAAGCTATAGTACACGATATTGTTCAGAGTATAGCGCACTGGTCAACACAAATAAAAAAAAACGCGTGGGCTCAGCATTTTGGTAGTCTGTGATATTGACATTTTGAAAATTCAAAATCAATTGAATAACATCAACCACCACGGTCAAGTTACGTGAAATTTGATGGAACAAAAAGTTGTGGCAATTTATCTGTCCATAGTGGTGAATGTTTCATGTTGTAGTAGTGGTAGTAGTAGTTGTGATGGTAGTAGTATGGTATAGCAGTAGAAGAAGTAGTAGTAGTAGTATGATGATGATGATGATAATAAGAAAAATAATGACAATAATGATAATGTAATAATAATGATGATAGTAATAGAAGAAGTAAGAGTAGAAGTACTAGTAGAAGTAGTAGTAGTAGTAGCAGCAGCAGTAGTAGTAGTAGTAATAGAAGTAGTAGTAGTAATAGAAGTAGTAGTAGTAGTAGTAGTAGCAGTAGTAGTAGTAGTAGTAGCAGTAGTAGAAGTAGTAGTAGTAGTAGTAGTAGTAAAAGCAGCAGTACTACTTTTACATGTACTACAGTGTGTCCCAGAAAAAAGGAAACCGAGATTGTTGAAGATATTTATATATGTTAATTACAAATATGACACAAAAATCGTACATAGTTGGAAAGCATATTTCCTCTTCTTTAATTTGATACCAGTCAGAGAGATTTCCATTCACGCATGACTGAGCAAAGACAATCAGAAGGGACACGGGTATAAAATCATTTGCACGAGCAAATTTGAAATTCAAATTTTCATGCTTGAATGTATTCTGAGTATTTTCGACAATGAAGGGCATCATTAAAGAGCTGATTTTATCTTCTTTCATATGATACCACATTTGTAAAAAATAAGCGTTGCATCAGTGAGAAAAGACAATTTGAAATGATGCTTGTTTTCAGAAATGTTCCAAATGCATTCATTAACCCTGTTTTCTGGAATTGGCAGCCAGCAACCAAGAAATTACCCTGCGAACATGATTCGGAGCCTATTGTTGTGTCCCGAGCAAGATATTATGTGAAGTCAGTCGTGCGTGGATCTTATTGTTCTGCTCGCTTCCAGTTCTCAAAATTTATTCATTTTAAAAATCACGCTAAAACAGACACGTTTTAATTTTACTTGTTCTCCGGCATACATAATTCATTTTTTTACGCCTGAGGTGTCATAGAAAAGAAAAAATACTGAATTTTTATGTCATGCTTTTATCTTTTAAAAACAATTACATTTACTACCATGAACATGGACTCAAAGATGGAATATGCGCGTGCAAATGAACTTTTGATAGCACCAATATCCATTGTTTTAGTTCAATTATGCGTGAACGATCAATAACAAGTAATGTATCAAATGAAAGAAGAGGACCAGAGCTTTACAATCATACGTCATTCATTGAAGAAAGTATTCATTATGATAGAATATTTTTGCGATGAAATCCTGTTTCCTTTTTTCTGGGACACACTGTATATCTACTATATCGTTGTATACTTGTCTTGGGTACCCAGTAGCATTTATTCTAAGACACATGGATCGATACTCTTTGAAACCTGTTTAATATTGTAAATCTATTTCCTTATTTTATTTCATTGACCTTGAAGTAAAGAAAAATACCCTTAAATCTGGGCCCTGTTTCATAAATTTGACGATATATCAACTTGCCGTTCTACTACAATGTTTGTAAAAATCCAACACTCTGATTGGCTATGAAGCACTGTTGCCATTGTAGTTGCCAGTAGAACGGCAAGTTGACATGATGTCAACTTCTATGAAACAGGGCCCTGAACCTATACTTATACATTTTCTGTCCTTCTTCTATAACAAAGGAAAAGCGATGTCCTGGAATTCTCTTCATCCGGTTCCGTTGATCCGAACAAGCCTCGTGACGTAACGAACGAACCAGAAACATCGGCTTTGGATAACATTGGTAAACTAAAAGAGATCACTATTGAATTGAATCTAGAAATGTCTAACATGTAACGTTCAATGACCGTTGACATTTTTCACGTGATCTTCAGACAACACCCTAAGATGTGGATTTCCAAAATGCATCCCCTGACCCATGTGTGATTGCAGTTGGAGTAAATGTTACAAATATTTTTTTTTTGTCAAGAGAGTCTTGCAGGTAAACTGTAACATTTGTGACGGACGACGGACGGATACCTTTTTATATCCATTAGTCTTGCCTCAACATTTGGTGGACAAGACTACAATATAAATTACCCAACATTCATTTCGAAAAGGCGCTAAACATACATCATTGTGCAGAATAAATTTGCTGTTCATCTCTGTATTATCAAATTAATGATAAATAAGATCAAATGCTTGATCTGTTATTTTTTAATGGTGGTTGTGCCGCTGACCGGATATCAGTAGGTTTCAGGTTTGAATCCTGTTGGGTCAATCTTTTTTCTGAGTCATTAAAAAAAGTAACAGATCAAGCACTTAATCTTATTTATCATTAATTTGATAATAAAGAGATGAACAGCAAATTTATTCTGCATCTTAAATTCTCTCTGCAAACCTTTCATTCATTAATACATCATTGTATTGTTCAGATGTGTATTTAGCTATAAAGTCATGTTTTGATGCAAATTACATAAGCTTCCACAAAACGTTGCCGATATTTCAATTTCGGTGTTTCGATAAGGGCGTGAATAAAGTCCGATCTGACACAGAATTGCCAGATTTTTTTACAAAATGAAAGAACTGGATTTATCTTTTAGTTCCACTTCCAAAGTCTCCAAATCGTGCAAAAAGTGTGATATTTCTTAATAAATTGCATAGTTTGTTCTAGTTTGTGGAAATGTAAAATCGTATAAGAATATAATTTACAATTATACGTGTATTCTTTTCATCCCCAGATTTTGATGATAGTTATGGCACAAACTCCAAATATCCTCCTCCGGCCTTAAGAGAAAAGTACTATCCATCAAGTCCAGCAATACTATCTGATGCACCCGATTCGTTAACTCAAAGCCACCTTCAATCTGCCGGCCAATCTGCAAGGTTTGTTACAGAAACACCTGCTCCGTCTTTTCTACTTTTTCTCCATCTACCATACAGTACGCAGGATAGTGTACCTCAGAAAATTTTCGGGGGGGGGGGGGTGGGATTACGATTACGGTCTCGTAGTCATTACATTGCCGTATTGATTTACCGGACAGTCGTGTACTTCCCTTCATAACGTACGTGTCTTTAAATTCCATTCTCCGAGTATCATAGATGGCTTTTGGGGGTGATGGTGGTGTAATTCTACCACAAAGACAGTGATTATTTAAAGTCGACAATTATTTGGGGAAAAGGGAATTCTCTGGCCATGTCAGGCACCCACCCCCCCCCAAAAAAAAAACAACAACAACAACAACAACTTTGAAACAGCAATTCGGTATCTGAGCTCAGGATCCCAGGGGCCAGTTCTTCCTAGGTGTTGCACACCTATCACAATATTATTATAATCGGAATAATAATATGTATATAACGAATGACATCGATGCACTATCGTTCACAATATTTTCAAATTGTTGTTTGTATTGTTTTCTGTCAGGCCTAAACAACCCAACTTCAACAAGTCAGAACCTGATTGTAACCAAAACAGTGTCCCACAAACCGTGGCTTCATTGCAAGTGAGACTGAGTCAAATCTACACGGAATCCCGCGGCAGCATTGAGCAACCTCACACGACAACTCCGAATCATCGGGCGAACTCTGACACCAGTAACCCCACACAGACCCCGTATACTATTGAAGATTTGAGAGAAGGTTTGAATCGGTTACAAGGATATGACGCATCTCCAACGCCATCTAGTCCTGGAAATGGCTCACAGTCCACGAATCAAGAGTTCCATGAATCATCAATGCCGAACAAGAATAACGAAACAAAGGAAGCGTCTGTCGCAAAACCTGTAATTTCTGAAGAATTTCCGAGAATCCCCAAAACCCAACATCCATTGGATTCATCAACTATCACCAACGTGATTGATAACTCTGGGCTGTTCAAGGAAGAGCATCAAATCGAAAACAGCACAGTAACAGAAAAGGTCCGATATTTCTCGTCTGTTCAGCAGCCCTCTGACGGCGCAAAGAAGTTCATGAACGAACTGTTGTCTGCAGACGACAGATCTGCAGGACCGGCTGAAGACATCTCAAACCACGAGATTGTAAGTCAGACAGACGTCACCATTCGCACAGAAGCTTCTCCTCCAGTTTGTCCAACTGATTCTGGCACAAGTCGCAAGAGTGTTCGTTTCCTCCTGGATGATGACGATTGTGGTGCCGGTGGTCTCAAGAAGAAAGTGAGCCATGTCTATTCGTCGTCATCCGATTCTTCGGTCGACTTACAGAATTTCTGCACGGCTGACGAGGGTGCATCAGCTATCAAAGAGAAGAGACGAATAGAAACATTGAACGGTTCTCAAGAAGCGGCGTCATCCTCGACTCAAGCATCTCCTCGGATTACTTTCTCCGAGAGAGACTTGCCGTTGATCGAATGTCCGACGGTAGAACGAGTCTTTACATTAGACGATGTCATACCCAACGAGATAACGATTGGAGAAAAGAATGCTACTGTCGACTTTTCCATCTCGACAAGTTCTGATGATCTTCATACGTTGTCATCTGATGAACTACTCCATGCTCCGGTAGCTCCAACCATGGACCCGGCTGAATTTGCAAAACTCCAAAGCAACGTATCTGAGGATAATGACGACAAGAACTTTAAATACGAGGCCGTTGTCAAGCCAAAGATGAGGTTTAACGAGAAAACGTCATTCGTTACTGACTGGTCGCGTGGTGGGTTGTCCATCCCTGCGGTCGACCCCAGACTTTATGGTTCCCACTCACCTCAGCAGCAGCATGAACCATGCACCTCATACCAAGACACGTTGGATGATATGGCTGGTCCGACTACTCAATGTTATGACAGACGTCCTATAGGGTCATTGTTCCTGAAGGCAACGGTGGAACGAGGACAGAAATCCTATGCCTGCGAGCTTAAACCAACAGATAGCTGCCCTACCGATGCACAAATTAAGTTGATTCCAAATGCTTGTGGAAAGGAGCCATCAGATCAGGTATCCAAGCAGTGTGGGGATAAACATCACCCATCAAAAGATAACGGCGGGCCTGTTATCCAGGAAACCTCTGATACCTTCACTTCCGGTGACCTATCTATAATTAACCTGGAAGATGTAGATGATACAAGAGATGATTCGGAGAGTAGCTGTGGTTCTGGGTCTATGGACGTCATACCTTCATCTGGCTCTAACTGCAGTCTCACGACAGGTGAAGGCATGTCCCAAACTATGGATCGTCCATCTGACGTGTCAATAGATGAGTTCCAGCCTCCGATAGAACTGAAAAGATCCCTTCAGTATTTGGAACAGATTCATCAGTTGGAGAAACTGATTCAAGATGGCACCAGACAGATGACTGCTCTAAAGGTTAGGGTTACCCACTTCTTCCTGCCATTTACCCATCCCATAGGCAGACATTTCACGGAGTATAAGAGAGAGGCATGGTCCAAGCCAACGACGAATCCACCCATCGCAGTTGTTAACCCATGGAAATTAGTAATTCTTCACTGCAGAGAGGGTTAAGCGATCAAACAGCCATGGGTAGTTTTGTTGTGTTAAGTGTGATCCACCTTCCATTGATAAATCTACTCCATTCAGTGGATACCACAAAGGATAACCCGTATAGCTTTGTAACAGGTTTATTTTACATAAGATCCTTTACTACCTAATGACGGTAATTACTGTATATGAAATAAGTGTAATATCACTTGTGAATATAGAAAAGTGTCCACTTCGGGTTTGAACCTATCTCTTTTTGAAGTGTGATGACTTCTTTTAATAAAGTGCTGGGGTGTTTTGCTCTCAACACGGGGTCCCCAGTTTTGTGGCCTTTCCCAGCAAGGAAATAACTGTCGTGACTAATTGGACTCGAGGCATAGACCTCTTTCACGGGAAGCCACTGAGGTTTCCACTAAGCCTCTGGTTTCCAGATCTCATATCTCGTACAACTTCTCTTAACTTCTCTTGTGTTCTTTATTACTCATTAAGTACAAATTGTAAGGTCGTATTACTCAGTTGATAGAGGTGTAAATGCATGTGTCATGTTCATGTTCATAATTATACAGGAGGACCGTCTGAAACAGGAGCAGGAGTACACAACGCAAATCATAGCGGTTAGACAGACCTTGCAGAGAGAGCTGGAAGAGGTGCAAACCCATGCATGGGTTACCGAAAAACGACTCAACCAGCGGGTCAAATACCTCACCGCTGACGTAAGTGGCGCAGTTCTACCAAACTTGATAACGCTTTACAAAGAAAAATAATATACCATCAGATCAATCTAATCAAAAGTAGTCTGTCTTTTTTTTAGCGTAAATTCACATCGTTTCTTGAATGCTTTTTACTTCAGAATGCGGCGCTGATGAGACAAGTGAACCACACGACAAATCGTATGCAGGAATTGGAACGCAACAACACCATGATCACCGTACAATACCACAATGCGCTGAGCACCCTACGGGTAAGTTCGATTAAAAGCTTAGAATGTATTTCAAGTGATCTTTAAAAATCTGAACAAACACTATCATTATTATCTTTTATCACCTGCCATTTTCTTGTGGTCATCAGTCATGGTAAGAAAAACGATAATTTTTCTTCTTTTTGTCCGAATAAAAGTCTCGAACACAAGCTGCATGACATGTTTACTCGTTTAATTGGATCGATTGAAAATCTGAAACTTTTTGAACAAGGGCGTAGGCTGGGGGGGGGTGCACTGGGTGCACGTGCCACGCCGCAGAGCATAGGAGTTCCGCCCTGGCAAGCAAAACGTAATTTGCCACCACTTTTTCTGGCTTTCACGCCCTGATTCTTTACTCAACTTTAGTTCCACCTCCCTAAAATTGTGCACCTCCCCATGTCACTTTAGTTCCACCTCCCAATGATGTGCACCTCCCCTGCCCAAACCAGCCTACGCCTCTGTGTGATGTTAATTGCTGAAAGAATAAAATGTTATTAATTTCATAAAATATCTGCAGCTGCTCTCAGACTCGGGTTATACTTGCACAGATGGTTCATGTTATTTTTACAGGCTGTGGAGAAAAGAACAGAACACATGCGCAAGATTCATCGTGGATTTAAACGAGTGCACTAGAGCTTTAACAGAGACGATCTACAGCCCGAAAGCAATATCAGGACGGTAAATTAATTTGGACTTATTTCGAATCAAATTAGCATTCTCTTTCGGTACACAGTAAGCCAAATAACTGCATTTAAAGGGAAAATTTAACAATGTTTCATTTTTTCAAAACAAAAATGAGCCTACATAATTCCTATGCTATGTGTGTCTTTGATAAGGTCTAAAAATGAAGCCCTGAAAAAGTTGTACTTCAAAACGATCATTACACGTGCTTTTAAATAGTGAAATTCAATGGAGCGCCCATTCCAGTTTTCCACATAGATTGCTCTGTCACTATACCTTTTCTTCACCGGAGATTGTCAAATGTTGATGTTCATCTGTGTATATTTTGCTTGTGACAGCATAACTGTCTTAAATTTTTTGTTCTAGGATGTTTTATTTCTTTATTTGACACATCATGTTGGTCAGATGTCATTTTTTTTGTGGGGCGGGGGGAGGCGGGTGGGTAAATAGTACTTCCTCAACCTCAATGTTAAATAGTGTCTTCTTATTAAACAGTAATAAAATATAGTAATTTCTCGTTCTTAGATTCATTCTGCTCAGTTTTATGTTGAACGAATACATCCATACTCCCGACGAAAATCGTGCTGCTAAGTCATTTTCTAAAAGTAAAACAACTGGAAACAAACAGAACAAGGTGGTTTTGATCTCTTCACAGCAATCCTTAAATTATATTTACGATGTTTGTCCTTATTTGAATTCTTCTTCCTCACTTTAAACGTATAAAATTTGAATATGACGATGCATGCGTTAGTTTAAATTTGTTGTCACGCATGTTAAGCATTTTTGTGAAGATGTAAGAATTGGCATTTATATTTTTGGTCTTTGGCATGACAGCATGTCGTTTTCGTTTGTCGTTGCACTTCCACTGCATCTGACCACACATTACTGGACTTTTTCCTGGGCGCTAGCCCTAACCACAGCGCATGCTTCTCTGTGAGCGTCCCCCATCTTGTCACTCAACTGTGTCAGCTAAGCTTTATCTGCTTATTTTTGTTGTGTCTGAAACTTATTAAGTTATTTATACATTTTGTCAAAAATTATCTTTATTCGTTCCAGGATAAGAAAACACATTAATTATCACATAGCTACAAAAAAGAGAAATATACCGTTGCTGTGACTGGACGAAAAAATGTTAAATTGTGCCTTGAATATTTTGATGCTCTGTCATTACGTTATGAAATCTCGACAAGCACTGAAGAGATACAACACAGAGCTACTGAAATTTCCAAAGCCGGCACAAAAACATTTTCAAGACTCGAGGAGAGGTTGCGTCGCGTCAAAAGGATGCGTCAACTGCTCGCATTTCTGTTCCGAGATCGAAAAGATCAAAGACGAAATGAAAGAAATCTGAAGTTAAAGACAAGTAAGCACATGTCACAACTTCCGTTCTGTGTTTAACAATTGTTCGATTAATCAATTAGCGCCAACAGTAAAATAAGTCACACCACTTCACGGCTTGGGCAAATACGCAGTTCATGATGCGTACAGATAAGTTAATTAAATCGTAATGGTGATATATATCCTCAGACCCCAAATCCAACATGACGAGAATGTTTAAAATTGCATAGCAGAAATAACAAACATAGTTTATTTCTGCATTTAACTGGTTTGATTGATTTCGGTACGTTTCATTTTTGGTTAATTTTTTATTTCTTTTAGAAGGTCCATTGCCTTTTTCAGTAAAACTGGCTCCTGACAGGGAGCAAAACTATTCGATAAGCCTTGAAATATTATATGTGCACAAGCTCAACAGAATTCCAATAAATTAATAAATTAATTGATTAACAGTAGAGACTCTATTTACATTGATTGATTGATTGATTGATTGATTGATTGATTGATTGATTGATTGATTGATTGATTGATTGAATGAATTTCATTTCCCGATCGTAAATATAAACAAATACAAACACAAATAGATATATACATTTGCATGTAATTACAAACAAAATAATCCAGTTTAACGAAAATAAGGCATACATGCATGCACGCCTCATAATCATTTCAAAATAAACAAAGTCGAAACGTGCCAAAAATTATATTAAACAAACGGGTAAATAAGATTGATGGAGTATTAGACCAAAACACGTATTTGCGACATCCATACAGCGGAGTATGCATGTATAGGTTTCTTTTTACGGGGGGGGGGTGTGGAAATAGATGAAATATATATATTACGAGTCAAACGTATACATTACCAGTTATTCATTTGATTTTCTTGAAAAGGTGATCTTCGAAATAAACTGGATCTCCAGCTCGCAAAACTAAAGAAGGAGCACTCAACGACAGAGATCTTGAAAGCAGAGTTTACTTCGATCAGACGAGAACTTGAGAGCCAGGTAATGTAAAATTCATCAGAGCTCCTTGGCGAGCGAGCGAGGGAGTGTATTAAAACGACTTTCTACTGTAATATCATGGGCGGCGATCGGGAGGGCGTACGTGCCCCCTCGATTTTTTCCTATGGGATCGTACCCCCCCCCCGATTTTTTTTAAAAATCAATATTTGTTTCGATTTTGTTAGCATTTTTGATAGATTTTTTTAATCGGCAAACCTATTCAAAGGATAAATGTGTTGAAAGTAGATTATTAATCTTTAATAATGCGGGTGAAGGGGATTTTAAAGTTACAATTTCCCCCTTTTAACGATATATATGTGTCCTTGGCCGGGGTCCTTGGGGCGTTTTCTCCCCTCGCGAAGGTATTATTATTTCGCTTTCGGTGTTTTCGTCCCCCCCCCCCCCTTCACTCGTCACATGAAATCTCCACTCCAGCGTAATATGGTTTGTTTTACTATTATGAACAGTTAGCCTATCAAAGATACGGTCAGGTCTTCGTTCAATAACTGATAGTATAAATTGTTACTGTGAATGTGTACCTATGTACCTTCAAACGATTCTCCCATGCATACTTCCTTATACAATGCCAATTGTTTCTAAAGATCTGCGCAAGGGATGTTAAGATTGAGGAGTTGCGCCGGAAAATGAACGAACGGGAAAACCCCGTGGACGGACAGGTCGGAGGTGACGATGACATGCGCCAACAACTGAACAAGAAGGAAAGTGAAGTTAAAGTACTACAGGAGGCTCTTACCAGTGAAAACAAGAAGGTTGTAGATTACCAGGTATGATAATCTATCTTCATTTTTTAACTTACTTTCTGCAGGTTTCTGATATTTTAAGATGATGTTATAATCTAGTCGGACAGATCCAGGAGCCAAATCGGCGGTGCCCCCTTCCCATTTTGACGGCCTGAAAATGCGCTAAATATCCCCAAGGGGACAAAAACAGAGGACCCGGTTTGATTGTCTCTTCAAAATGCTTGCACGGCCTGCCCAACCAGTTTCCAACCATTCAACTTCGCCTCCCCTTTAGCATCATGAGTCATCCGCTCTTTTTGTGTAGATGATTCAGGGCGATTGATCCAAGGGATCGTTTATAAACCTGTGTAATATTTTACAGAGTCCGTGGGTCTAAGGAGGATTTTATGCTAACAAGTTAGGCCTGTATGTAAAAAGAGTGTAGAGTCAACTCATAGATCCAGACTATTGGTATTCTCAAGACACATATGATCAGTTGTTGGAAAGTTAATCTAAAGGGATGATAGGTAGAAAAGTCTGAGGGCAGAAATCATATCGTTGATCCCAACCGTGGAACGGTCGATGATCTAAGTATTCCGCGACTTGAAGGTGAGTTTCAATAAGCTCAAATGATCAACACTTTAAAATGTCAGTTACATTGTAAAAGAATATGGTAGGAATTAACGTCGAAGTTCACTGGCAACTGGATCTCCATTAAAATATTTTCATTTTCCCGTATGGTACGGTACTTGCAGTTTTGCTTAAAATCTGTATTGTAACACTGCATACTTTATTTATTAGTACTAAACTAAACCAGTCAATCAAATTAAGCTCTACAGAAAATGTACAAACCTTATGCAAGTTCACGGGATAAAACTTTTCCTCTCTGTTGCGACTTTCCCTTTTTCATTATGGCAAACCTGGGAAGGCTTCGCTGAAAGATCTTGAGATCCAGGTCGAACTGCTGAAGAACGACATCAAACAACGTGACGACCAGCTCCGAGACACGTCCGAAAACTACCGCCAGCTGAAACGCCATAAATGCGAACTCGAAGACCACCTTCAGGGTCAAGGCTCGGAGAACATCCTCCTGCGGGAGTGTCTGGCGAGTCGCGATCGCCGGATCGTGCAGATGGCAGCTGATTTGTCGCGGAGGGATAGGCGTATCATGGCACTACTCAAAGATCTGAGGAAGCAGTCTTCGTCATCGTCGCCATCGAGGGGACCTGCTTCTGTTACTATGACAACCGAAGCAGGATGCCAATCGGATCATTCTGGTGGAGAGGAACACGATGGGGCCGACGAGGCCATGAACGGATTGGAGAATCAAGTGAAGGTGATGACTGTGTTGTCATGATTGAAATAATGATATAATGATAACTACTTATTTACCCAGGGTTACCACTTCAGTCTAATAGATTGCTCTTACAGTGAGCTCTGCATAGTTTTAGAATGCTGAGCGCCTGGCTAGAAAGCAAAAGGTACCATGTGTAAAAGTCTTTGGTATGACTCGGCCGGGTCTCGAACCCGCGACCTTCAATCGTGAGGCGGACGCTCTAACCACTAGGCCGTCACGCAGGTGATAAAGCATTTATGCAAGATTGTCCAGAAAAGCAAACAAATCAGAATTGATTGGACACTAGTCATACATGTAATTTAAATAACGGGACCACTACTTATAGAGGTCACTAGTCATAATGCATGAAAGGACTCGTTAGTCATAATTTAATAAAGACACCAGTACTCATTTAGCGGTCGCTAGTTATTACGGGGAAAGGGTCCATCAGTCAAAATGGAGAAAAGGGATCGGTATCCTCATACATGTAATTGAAACAAATGGGTTAGCTTTTCTAAATTATGACTAGTGAACTTTCTCCTCGTTTATCCATAGCGATCCGGCTGGTGAACCATCTTCTTGTTTAAAGACCAGAAAACCTTACAAAACTGTCCTCATTTTGCATTATGAATATTGAACAATTATCTCGCTCATATGTAGTAAACCTAATGATTAAAAGCCTTTTATAACTGGTAGTCTTTTGAAAAAAAAATAACGAAAAGTTTTGAGAATTGAACCGAATAGTGAAATCTCGGACTAGCGCGTGGACCCCTAGGCATTGACAGGAATGTAATTTTTGTTAATGTATTAAACAGTGGGTTATGTTAAAATGTTGCTTAAATTCCTCTGTATTTTTTCAGCTGTTAAAGCAACATAGGATCAATGCCGATAATAGCATTGCCACTCTCAAGAATAACGTGGCCGAGGCTCGGGCTCGCGCCGACCATCTTGAACAAGAATTGAAGGAGGCCAGAGCAAAACTCGAGGAGGCCCAAACGGAAGACTATTTGAGGCGAAGGGAGGAAAACCAGAGAGATCCCGAGCCGTCAGCAGAGTCCTTAACCCTACAGATAACGGTTTTGAATGAGAAGCTGTCACAATCAGAAGTAGATAACCAGGAGGCAATTGAAAGGTATGATGGTGTCATAGCACGAATCCGAAACCTATTGATAGATGGATAAAGAAATAAATGTATCAACTGTGTTTGTCCTAATATTTAATTACTCAGAGGGCTCTCCTGTAGAACATCAGTGATTGCCCTTCAAGCTGAATGAATGACCCCGTTAAGTGCGCTCAATGACGTGAATAAGATTGACCTCAGTTTTTACACAATTCTCTATTATAAGACTTATAGTGAGTAATTTATGTCAGCATTCTTATTATTTATTTAAGTGAGTGGAAAACATACGCATTTACCCAGATGAAATTTACATCAACCCAGGTTTATCAATCAGTATACGTAATCACTTTCAGCTCTTGCACCCGAAGATTCACGTGTCATAGCAGAATCATTTAATAATTATTTCTCTCATATTGGAACCGATTTAGCTAGTAAAGTCCCTCCCTCCAACCGACATTTTACGGATTTCCTGAACGATCCAAATCCCCATTCACTATTTCTCGATCCCGTTCATGAGCAAGAGCTTTTAGACATAATTAGCAATCTTGATAATAAAAAAAAGTTGTGGGCATGATGGTGTGAACAATATTGTAATAGAATACGTAAGTCCAGAAATTGTGCAACCACTGACACATGTCTTTAACCTTTCTATTAATTTTGGTATCGTCCCTGAAGATATGAAACTTGCAAAAGTCATTCTTATTTTAAAAAAGGGCGACGACCAAGAGCTCAATAACTACAGACCAATTTCGCTGTTAACTTGTCTCTCCAAATTACAAGAAAAGGTCATTTACTCGCGGACTATCGATTTTCTTCAACGGCACAATATTCTCTTTGATTTTCAGTTCGGATTTAGAACACGGCATAACACAATGCATGCAATTCTCACTCTCCTTGAAAAGGTATCTCGAGCTTCAGACCAATACTTTCATACATTAGGTGTGTTCCTGGACTTCTCCAAGGCTTTTGATACCATCAACCATGACATACTTTTGTATAAACTCTCATATTACAGAATTAGAGGAATAGCCTTGTAGTGGTTCAGGAACTACCTACATGACAGAAAACAATTTGTATCTGTGCAAAATGAAAATTCATCAACGAAAGGAGTACCTTGCGGTGTTCCTCAAGGTTCTCTGGGCCCCCTCTTGTTTATTATTTACATAAATGATTTTCATAAATCCTCGGACCGTTTGTCATTCATTCATTTTGCAGACGACTCTAACAGTTTCTTCTCCCATTCAAATCCAAACTATTTACTCGACACAATGAACAGTGAACTCAAGAATATATCTGACTGGATTAAAGCTAATAAGCTATCTCTCAATCTTCAGAAAACGAATTTCATGCTTTTTAGTAATTCTCTTATAGCAATCTATTTGGACAACTTACATTAGAAAATACGACAATTGATAAAGTTACACAAACCAAATTTTTAGGCGTGACCGTCGACGAGAAATTGTCTTGGAAGCCACATACTGATAATCTTTGCAAAATTATCTCCAGGAACATAGGTATTATTAACAAACTTAAAACTTACTTTCCAATCCGAACCCTTTTAACATTATATTCTACCTTAATACTGCCATTTTTGAACTACGCCTTTTTAGCATGGGGTAATTCCATGGTAACTCAACTACAAAAAATTACATTACTACAAAAGGAAGCAATAAGGATTACATGCCATGCGGATTTTCGATCACACACCGACCCCCTCTTCAAGACCAATAAAATCATTAAAGTTAATGACATTTATCTATTGAACCTCGACGTATTTATGTTCCAAATATCAAAGAATGATTTACCGAAAGTACTACCAACAACCAATACCACAATTACCCCACCAGGCAAGCCATTTTTTACCATCTACCTCGAAGAAGAACTTTATTTGCCAACAAAATTTTTTACTAACGGCGGACCAAAACTTGGAATTCGTTGCCTATAGATGTGCGTGAAACCTTTACAATATATACCTTCAAAAGAAAGCTCAAAGCAATCTTTCTGAATTCTTATAACGATAATACCCTGTAACTTGTAACTCATTTACCTGTTCCTTGCCATTTGAGTCTCTCTTCTGTATTATTCCTCAAGGTAAATCCATTTTTTACGTAAAGTAATGTTTTCCTTCCATCAATTGAACCTGGTTCCTTTTCTCATGCATTCTTTTTCTTT
The DNA here is from genome assembly GCA_001188425.1 of Eucidaris tribuloides. Classification (NCBI taxonomy): domain Eukaryota; kingdom Metazoa; phylum Echinodermata; class Echinoidea; order Cidaroida; family Cidaridae; genus Eucidaris; species Eucidaris tribuloides. The sequence continues at coordinate 1,993 of JZLH01S0635795.1, read as the reverse complement.
CAGTTATGCACTCGTACAGTGTTCAATAATAAATGAAATTATTGTGGTGATAGTGTACTTTTTTCTCTCCTATATCAATTAATGCGGCAAATGACACTTAGCATACATTGATTGTGTCTCCTGGGTTTCTTCCTTCCTTCCTTTTTTTCCATTTTTTTTTTACCCCTTTCCTTTTCAATATTGTCCTCTGTTTCGTACCTGCATGTCCCGTCCTGGTTTTTTTTGTATTGTATTGTATTGTATCGTATTGTCAGTATACTGTTTGCTGCTGCTTGTATTGTTCCGTTATTGTAAAAACTGTTCTCATATCCCTTGTTGACCTAAACATTATTTTGATTTTCCCTCTTTTATTTCCTATGGGGCCTACGAATACAAGTTTACTTCAGTAGGCTTCATCATTTCCCACACTGCCTCAATAATTTAGCATTAGCTCCTAATTATCATTTATTATTGTGTTATACACAGTATGGTTTAATCAAATAAATTTAGCTCCATAAAGATCAATTGTTGCAGAAATGATTCTAAGTACTTAAACGATATCTCTGGTCTTAACTTACGATCAATTGTGTCTCAATCTTTTATGTAACTGCTATTACTCTGTAGTCTAGTTATTTTATAACAGTTGTATATTTTTGTGCTTTTGAGTTTGTGCACTGTACGAATAATTTGTGGAAATGTCAAATAAATAAATCAAATCAAATCAAAATCACTTTGATGGAAATATGTTTTCTTTAAACTGTGTAAGGGGACATTTTCTCTTTTTTTGCAACAAATTGCGTTTAATTAAATTGTCAAATATGTGTGTCATTGAATTCAAAGAGTTCTCTTGCACATAATAGGTTGCACTGTGAGCTGAATGTATAATCCTGCGTAGTGCCATCAATGAAATGAATGAAAAATGATTTTAGTTTTCTTCAGTAGTCAACTCTTGAGTAAAATTATTTATTAATGGCGGTGTTAAGGTGTACATATCTGACATTTTCAATTTTCTTCAGTGTATTTTGTGTGTGTGTTTTTTTTTATTATAAAACTGTATCAAACAAATTTCGATGACCGTTCATTTTCTTCTGTGGGTTCTGTTTTGATATTGTTTGCCCTCTATACTTTTCGCCTTAATTATTCTTGGTAGATTTAGGCTATTGTTGAAATCACACTTGTTTTTAACAATTTGTTATATTGTTTAAAATTATGTACGCATACTGTTCTTTCCATCTATTGATATGTTGCTTAAGGTGTTTCTTTTTAACCTGGAAACGCTTTGTAGCATTCAGACATGTTACAAAGTTAAAGCTGATATTATGTTTCCGTGATGTCATAACCAAAGGTTACAGGAAATTCATCGATCCAGAGAGAACGAGTTGACAGCAGAGGTGACCGCTCTGAAAGAAACCAAGAAAAGGGTCGAAGAAGAGTTGGAAAACGAGAAGCGGAAAGTCCAACTTCAGAATCATGAATTGGTAGAATACACGGAGATGCAGAGATACAAGTTAGTGGAAGAAGTAAGTTAAAGTGGTGAAATACGTATCTATTTATGATTCAATATTGCAACTGGATAAAGTTGCTGAATTTACACTGCTTATCCACTAAACCGACCTGAGATTGTCAACTTTAGAATAGTTATGAGAGGGCCAGACGTTTCAGTCCTAGCAGGACCTTTATGAAATGCAAAACTGACTACACAAGACATGAATAAGCGTTGACAACATGAATAGATGTAGCTAGCTAACTGGGACTGAAGAGGATAAACCAAAACCAGATTAAAGGCAGGGGATCTCTTTTGCCTGCCTAAAAATTAACATTGTGTAAATACAATGGCATTTAGAAGAAAATGCCATCTGGGAACCATTAGCAAAATACAGGAGCCAGAAACTCAGTTTTAGTGGAATTATAGTAACCGTTAGACTCAGATTTGAATTTTTTTCTCGCGAGAAAAAAATTCCTACCATAGAACGTACACTAAACGGCTATTGTTTTTCTTTTGCATTTTTCAAAT
>JZLH01S0635794.1:18206-32150 GCA_001188425.1 Eucidaris tribuloides | reverse complement strand
AACTTGTATTATGTAAAGTGATGAAATCAGGTTAATAACTTGCTGAATCTATTCATTCAGCATGGATTTCAAATGTTCTTTTGAAATGACTCCAATACAGTCCTGAATGTGTACGGTGATACCCATCTTAGCTGCCACACAATGCTCTCTGGTGAATTCCCTTCCAACTAATTTTTGATGAACCATAATTTTGAGATGCCAAGTCGATATTCTCAATTTACTTGACAACATTACCATTATTTTGGACAAACCCCCCATTAATTTCAGAAATAATTCATCAACAATTCAAGCACCTTCAGTTCTGCATTTCTCATGAGAAATTTCAGTCTGTCCTACAAGTTGATACGCCTCCATCCACTGTTGCTGGTTCCAGAAGAGAAGAATGTTCTTGGTCGATTTCATTTTCTGTAAAGAACATGAAAAGCAACAAATACTTCATTAAAACTCATCTTACATTTGTCGATTGCGCTTTAAACTTCCACTATGGCCTTATGGGCACTCTGCCCCTCCCCCGACTTGAAATTACACATGGCCTGGGTATTCCACATCTGTATTATTTGTATCCATCAAACTGATGGAAACTGAAACACTTCTTGTCTTTATAGGAAACACTGAGGCAAATTTCGAAAAAATCAAAACAGAATGAAATGGGAAGTGCTTTCCCGTACATGTGCTAGCGCATTCTGTCGCACAGTGAATGACGTCAAATCAAACACATGAAAGATTGCCATGAAGAACATCAGGTAGATAGTGTCCTGCAATGCGATGTGACGCGCGAGATGTGAGTTTCGAACTTCATGCGAAAAAATCTGCGATATTGATCATGAAAATCTGACGATATCACGGCAATCCTTGCATATTTAGTGAATTAAGACCCACCATTGTTGATATAATATCCTGGATTTGTTTGATTCCATCGTAAGTGCCACCACGCAGATATCAAAAGTGATTTTGTGCACAATTTGCCAATTTTTCGGCTTTCATTACAGTCCAACTACCGTTCAGGCTATGCATGGACCAGGGTAATGCAAACTGCATGTAAATCTAAGCGAATGTGCTGTGTGCGAACAAACAACCAAGCTCGGCCTTGGCTTTAGCGAAAGCTGCAGACAATCGCAAAGTTTCAGCAAATCATCTCTTACAAAGCCATACAATATTAACACTATAACACGATTTAAAATCAAATACAAATGACAGATACAGCACTCACCCTCAATTTTTCGATAAATTTCTCCAGTCCCCACTCGTAAGCTTCTCCAGCACAATTAAACTCCATTTTCCGCAAAGTACAAAATTTTATCGAGAGCGCTAGCTACTATCGGTATCGATATCGAACGCGCATTGGCCAATCATATTCAATGAAGTTTTGACTAGTAGTTCGCTAGTCAAATCGCAAACGATATTGATTAGATTCCTAGTCAAATTTGTTTGAAAATGGATAGATTTCTAGTCATAATGACTAAAATCTAGTCACAAAAATGCGACTAGAAAATCTAGTCAAAATCTGACTAGATATTTTTAAGAGTGTGGGCAAACAGTAACATGGCATAATTTTGTTACCACATGAGGGCACTAAGAGGAGATGCTAAATGCCCTTTTTAGGCACAAAATGCTTGTTGAATATAATTTACCTAATCATGTCTATTGTAGGCCTATACGTGCCCCGTTAGGGAAAAAAAATAAAAATGAATATAAGGAAGACAAATATCGACAAAAATGAGTACATTAAAAAGGCGTCATTTCATAAAGGGCACATTTCATTAAAAAAAAACATGCATCATTTCACAAAGGGCACATTTCGTTTTGAAAAAAGGGCATTTTTTTGCTATCCAATTTTTTTTTTTTTGGGGGGGGGGGCAAGTGACCCCTGCCCCCCCCCCCCCGGTTCCGCCGCCCCTGACTATATAGCTCAGATATCAAAGTTTGACAATTTTTAAATTGAAGCTCCACAATGTTAGCCTATCACTTTAAACGGGGCCTAGAATATGGGAGTGTTCTTTGGCACAGCAGATGTAAAGAAGATGCCATCAACATTGAAAGAGTGCAAAGAAGAGCAACATAATTGGTTGAAGAAATCAAGGACCTCCCATAACAACAAAGACTTAAACATCTGAACATGAACTCTCTATTCCACAGAAAAAGAAGAGGAGGCATGATTACAGTCCATCATATCATGCATGGACTCGTTGACATTCCACAATATCACCTCTTCTTCCATCCTGCAAGTAGAACTACGAGAGGGCACTGTTTTAAGACTCAGAGAGAACATTGTAAAATTTTACGTCAGAAGCAAATTATTTAGTACACCAGTAATTCAAGACTAGAACAGCTTGCCGGAAAATATAATGGTCTCGACAACAATAGGCAAATTCAAACGATACATCGACAAGTATTGTTGGGAACAGGGCTTTAATCTCCGATGACTCCACTCAAGTGCATATCTTAATCAGTAAAGTATAGACCAACCAGGAGGCAGTGACCGGGAATTACAGGCTATCGCCTTCTTCCTGTAATAGATGCAGCTGCTGCTGCTGCTGCTGCTGCTGCTGATGATGATGATGATGATTTTAAATGGGAACATTGTTTTACGATGCCTGTAACTCCATCAGTGAAACAAAATGGATTATTATTAATTATATATATATTTTGACTTCATCGATCAGCTGGATCTACAACCTGTCCTTGTTTTATAATTCAGAGCTGACTCCACATGCTCTCCAAAGTAATTCTTTGTGTGTTGTGTGCAAAATTAATTTGAACTTCGCTTTTGCTACATTATTATCCGGCGTAACAACAACAACGACGACGACAACAACAAATGTTATAGTGTTGTTGTTAAGTCGATATTTTTAGTGTTACATTGCATGTAAGAACATTACGCTGCAAACTTATATTTTATTTCATGTGCTTTGCATTGGTGTAGAATTTAGGATGATTTATACATCAGAATTACCCTATAAATCAACCACTTTCCTCCATTTTTTTTGTATTTGTAAGCATTTTGCCCCACACGTTGTAGGTGATTTTCCTATTGTATAGCCGAATTGTTTACTGCAGCAACAGTGAAGCCGCTTTATCATAATAGAATTCTAGATGTAAAGTTAAGTAATAGAGGGCGCTATTACTCCCTCAACGCCCCATGGACTTTTGTGATTGTTAGCTTGATTCTTCATTTTTGTTTTCCTGATTGTGGCGAGCAACTTCATCTTTACATCATACTTCGCTATGATAAAGTAAGTTGATAATTTTATTTTTTCAATGTCATGAATAACATATTGGAAATAATAAAAAAAAAATCCGTCCCTTTTTCATGTTTTTATCAATTTGAAAACCATGTAAGATCGAATTCCTGTACAATATTGACAATTTTGTGCACAAAATACAGCATGCTCTCCGACGAATTATTATTCCATAAAAGCTCATAATTTGTTCGGTTTTGATAAGATTGATATATAAACCCTCTCTTAAAAGGTACAATGATTTTGATTGGTTGAAAAAGGTCCTATCACTTTTGAATTTGTTGTTGTTGTTGTTATTTTGTGTTGTTTTCCTCTGTCAGTTGTATGGGTCTGTATTTCTTTTTTTTATCATTGTTCCTGTTTTATAATTCAATCAAAATATGGAAACTTACCTTGGATATAAATGATTTGCAGTTATTTTCGTGACGTCATTGTAAAGGAATCAAAAAGGGTTGAAAGGAAACAATGTTTTTAAGCCACATCCTCAAGGATTTTGGAGTGGTGATGTTTATAAGAATTATTATATAGTTATTGTCATGATTGGTTTCATTTATTTTCTTGAGGAGCTAAGTTGGTTGTGCCAATCCATAACATTTTTTTTTCTTTTCTTATCTATTCCTCTATTCCCCTGACTAAGTTGTAATTTAATGTAAGATGAGCAAAATAATATCATTTGGTTTGTTTGAAATCTTCTATTTTTTGTATCCAGCGCCGCTGGTTGATATAAAACCAAATAAGTGTTATTTCTCCAGTCATCCTTTTGTAACTGAGACGTTAATGCTTTCAGGCTCTCTTGGTAATTATTACAATGAATGAAAAACTCTGATTATATCGAAAATACCCTTGCCAGTTACCTTCGACGAACGGCTTTCATAACGGCTATTATGCTAAAAGCATTTTCCATCACAGATTCTACTGTAATTATATTGTTTCCAATCCCTCCATTAGTCGTACGACATCACGCTTTGATTGGATCACGTGATTTCTCCCTTGCAAATACAAAGAAAAATATCAAAAGGCTTTCAAAAATGCATTTGCCAATTGTGTAGTTTTTTTTAAACTTATAATGAATAACTTTGTATCAACTCTATTTTTACTAAACTACTTTAATACAGACTACACCTATAGAAATCATAAGTTCCGACCTTTTAAGGACTTTTGTCGATTCAAATGCCAATGAACTGTCACCAGTAAAAATCCAGTACAATAATCGTCCGTAAACAAGCTCGTCCAATTAAATTATATATATGGGCAATCCCATGAATTATTGGACAAATCACAAATTATATAAATTGCTCTATCTCGAATCATAATATATTTTAATGGTTTAAATGTGTATGAATCATGAAGAAACAATGGGGGAAATTATTTCTACTCTAAATTTTACGTCTTCAACACCACCATCTAGGAGAATCGGAATCATACATGAAATACGGTACCACATGTGGGACTAGTGTGAATAAATCTCAGTTTTATGACAAAATATCATTCTGCAGGTTTTTTCCATGCCAACAGCCTGTTCTCATTGTTTTGAAAGTAATAAAGCCCCACATATGCATACTAAATCTGAAAAAAGACGTGAATAAACGCAAATTTGTGTGGATGGACAAAATGTAACATAACTAACCATGTTTTTGACGTTGTAGTTAAAAATGAAAAGATTTTTAACAATAAGTTATGTATCAAACGACTTATCAATACACCAGACATAGCATGAATACCACAGTTTGTTTCAGATGAAAACAGGTTGAGGAAACTTTGAGGACAAAGACATGTCATTTTTTCCATGTCTTCTTTATTTAACGTAACTAACCATAATTAAAGTTCTTGTTATTACCCACTAAAACAAGTCTCATGATTTTGCTTGATGTTGTGAAGTAGGTGCCAGTCTTAGTCAGAACTGACGGTCCCAAAACAGAGAAAAAAAATATCAAAGCATATTCATGTAATAGCCAAATGTTGAGTAAAGTTTGTCATAAAGTGTAACGTAACTAATTCATGGAACTTGCCCATATGATTTGAGACAAACTGTTGCTGGCGCAGAATTAGTCTCATAATGTGCATGCAAAAAATAGTTTTGCCTATAAATATAGAAACGAAGTTCCGATTTCTCCAAACAGCAGATGCTTTCAATCAGAAGGAACTTGGCCTTGGCTGTATTTTACGTTACAGGCGTAAGTTGATTCATTCCTCATAGCTTTGAAATCACACGTGAGCAGAAATTTAGGTTTTAAAGGGATTTCTTTTTTATGGTAAAGGGTTGAAATATTTACCACACTGAAAACTTTCCTGGCGATTTCTCTGTTCTCATCGGCAGTACGAACACTGCTCTGTGATATTTGGATTATTTTTGCTATCTGGCGAAAATGACCATCCATGGGATTTTGTTCACACGTCGTTGAATCATTATTGAATAAGAATGCGATTTTGCGCAAACTTATTTTTCATAAACAACAATGGAAAAAATAGCAGAATCATCTGAAGTAGAGGTCAATATGACATGATATTTTAGGGATCGCCGCTGAATTTTACACAAAATTAATGTTTGTTCACCATCCATATAATTATACTGAAAAATCTTATCAAAGCTAGTTATTTGCTGGCGTTTAATATTGTGATAAACAGCGCAAACCGAATTTCCCCACCTTCCCATTAAGAAGAGACTGGCAAATATCGCTAACAGATCTTAACCCGTTCATTACTAAAAGTATACTGTTTTTATTATCACTTATTGACTTTAAGGGTGCTTGCAAGGTGTCGTTTTGATTTAATAGAGTTCAACAAGTTTTTTCTTGAATTTAGACTTATCAATTCGATTTTATTATGATGTAGTTTAAACATTTGAATTTTATTTCAATCCTCACGTGCAAATGGTAACAGTTATATTGTTTAATTCTTAAGGACGTGGATCTTCTGTAGGGTAATATTTTATGCCTTAATAGTCCTAAATAAGGCGTTTGAAAGGCTCAATGTATTTATTTGTAAAGTCGTTTTGGTTACTTGCCCATCGACGGCAATCAGTATTCGGTGTGAGTGTCAATCAATTCAATATATTAGTCAATTTTCCTTGATGTGGCGTAAGAAAAAAAATCTCCCTCCGACTTGAAATACAACTATTACCCAAAAAGGAAATGTAAAGTGAAGAAGATTCAATTGAGATATTTTAAACTTTGAATATGATATAAACAGTGAGTGATTGGCTTTTAAACTTATCTACTGAAACTCTTCGTGATCTTATTGCTATCTGTCCCTAATCAATTCGTTGAAAAATCACCTTCGTCACAGTCATAGGTGGATGAGCTACCCGAAATGGTGCTGAATACGCTTAGATTTTCGAAATCCTGAACGGGAATTTATATCAAAAAATGTTCGAATAAGATTTCATTGGATTCTCCAAGAAACTATATTAACATTTCTTAATAATCTGTGCCAATCAACACACTTCAATGATTTCAATCAGCTATAGTATGTTTATCCAATCCCCTTTGGTGAATTTTCTAATACCATTTTTTGAAAGTATGGTTGTAAACTATGCAGCAGTATTCATCTCACTAGTTTACATTCACGAGTAATTTGATGGCCATTATTATACAAGCGTGTTGCAAAATAATTTTGAAATAAACGTATTTTTTTTAAACTTTATTTGGGATAACTGGTATTTATTCTATAATCACGGATTGTTAAAACGATGTGAGACCCACACAAGCGTGTAATTGTCCACCATCAGCACCGTCTCTGTTAATTTCCTTTGTGACGAATAACAATAACAAAATGATGGTTACGGTTTAGGTATCTTTCGTTAAAGCCACGGGCTAACAATGACCACAATCAAACAATGAGACCTACATAATCCTCCATGCAATGCCGTAAGTGTCTTTAATAAAATCTACAAATTAGATACATTTCAAAATAATTATCTAATGGTTTAAAAAAGTGAAAATCTATGAGTACTGAAGTTGACCAGATTCACCAAATTCATTTCCTCCCATAAACTTACTGTGCATAGATCTAGACTGTTTTATAATCCACCACAGTGGAAATCATTCATTCATGCATACCTTGCCAGTGAGTGGATAATATTTCAAACTTTTGTATTCTAGGGTTTTTATTTGCCCATTCAAGCACTACTATGTAGCTCAGATATCACAGTTTGACATTTTTTAATCGAAGCTCCACAATGTTAGCCTATGGCTTTAAACGCCAACCAAAGTCGCTGGTTATATTACTTTCAAAGCTTGAAACCTCTTATTAGAATCTTATATGAATACATTGTGGGCTTATGCAAAGGCCGGTAACTGTATTTGTTAGCTTAGTGACCCTTTAATGTGTGCGCGACAAGTAAATTGTTAAGTTGCCATTATTATACAAGGAAATTGCGAAATGACTTTGAAATTACGTTGCTCTTTGTAATTTCGTTTGGAAAAACGTTGATAAATAATTATGAAATCTGAGCAAGATGTGAAACTTTTCTCGATGTAAAATCCATACAGGCTTGGAAAGGTCCGAGTGTATGCTGTCACGGCTAGCTTCGGTACTTTTTGGAGTGACAAAGTTGATTTACCAACAATCTCATAAGTAACAGGGTTGCTTGTACTTCCGAGTCTCAAAACGCCAAAAAAAACGTACCAAATTCGATGAAAAAATAACCCGAATTTACATTTGATGCATTTGACATGTTTGATAGGTAGCATACCCCAGTCATGGTTAGATATAACGTGTCAATTTGCAACACCGTTGAAACCTCAGCAGCGACCCCCCCCCCAAAAAAAAAAAAAAAAAATAGCGTACCGCGGCTTAACCGCAGACAAATTGTGCACACCACTATTTTCTGACCCTCATGACATATAATTTACTCAAAATCGTGTTTCATGATTTTTGTTTTTAGGTATGCAATTGTTAAACGCCCACACCCAAGAAGAAAAAATAAATAAATGAAGTAAACGCCAAAAAGCCGTTTGGTGTGCACTGTGAATTTTTTAACGCCAAAGAAAAAAAATGAAAAAAAACCCTCCAAATTTGATATGTTTGGATTAAAAAAAACGCCCAAATTGGCAACCCTGATCAGTGGCGAAGAGCAATAAGATAACGATGGCTATTATTGTCTTGATTAATTGTACTCCACTAAAAGCCCTAAAACTCACTGGTTATATCATTTTCAATATCTAAACCTCTGAAATGAATTCTCTTAGCTTTACATTTTTCTAGGAGTGTTGTAAAGAGAGATCTTGCATTTTCCCGTTCGCCACATCACTGAGATTTGAATCATCATAAATTGATTAACACTCACACCAAACACGAATTCCAGTTGTTGGGCACATTACAACCGTCAAGAAAGAAATTGACAATATTCGAACTATCGAGTTTCTTTTATTATCTGAGAACCTGATGACTTTTGTTTATATCCTGTGATATACAGGGTGGCTCAGAAAGAATGCTATACATACGATCGTTAATTTCTTTAACATCATGAACAAAATGCCATTAATTGTTATTTCATTATTATTTTTCCGACAAAATAATAAAACAATGATTGGTTTTGAGTAAGGCGTTTGGATCCTAGGGCCAATTTTCTGAGGCAATGTAATTTCCGAAATTTGTTTCTTTCTCAACTCTAGCGAACCTGGGAACACCAAAATATTCTCACGTAACAGCGTGCCATAGAATAAGCGGGGAGACAGACGACTGGAATGCCTCGCTTTGATACGGAAGACAATGGTAAGGTATGGCTTGCATTGTCATTGCACATAGATAGTGCAAGTCATTCTATGTCAAGTCGTTACGCGAGAATATTTCGGTGTTCCGATGATCGCTGGAGTTGAAAAAATAGCAAATTTAGCAAATTACATTGCCTCAGAAAAAAAGCCCTAGAATCCAAATGCCTTAACCAAAATCAATGATCATGGTATCATTCATTTTGTTGTAAAAAGAATGTTCTAACCCATGCAATAATAACCAATAACATTTTGTGGATGATGTTGAAGGAATTAACGATCGTATGTGTAGCATTCTTTTTGGGCCAGGCTGTATAATAAATAAAATTCATCAATTTAAATCGGGAAGCAGGTCATGTCTATTCAAATCTGGTTAGTGCATTTTCTTCGTGTTTTAGCTTAGTCGTAAATATGCAATAACATTCATGAGTCTCGCAAGATTGCATCCATTAGTAATTTGATGTTTATTATTGCAAATGTACGTTACAAAATGTTTTCAAAGGTACCCTGTTATCTGAAAGAATGTTAACAGTATATAAAATTTTCAGTTCATCAGTAAATATTGTGCAAGTTCTCTTCCAAGCACGAAAAGCGATTATCTCAATGTTTGTATCTAATTAAACTGAACGAAATCACACAGCATTCTTTAGATACATGGTGTAAATGCGAAAGAGTCCTAACTTATAAATTAGAAAATGAGTGAAGATTGGTAAATTAGGAATAATTAAAAATTATTAAAAAAATTATTTGGATACGATTTTGACCTGATGGTGTCGACAAGAAAAGAGCTACTTTTCAGTCTAACTTTTGAGGTTTCGATGAAATGGGGTACTTTTGAAGTTTAATTTGGTCCCCTTTCATTTATTTCGTTTATTCATTTCAACACCTCAATACCATTAAGCAGACCATTTTTGCAAGCATTATTACAATGATAAAATTTGCAGTTTAAAAAAGTCAAACACACAAAAAGGTACTACAAATCGGAAAATAACATTGAACACAGACAGAAGTTTTCGACATGCATTCATCACAGCATTGTTCCTTCGCTTCCATTTTATATTGTTTCGATTTGGCTCTCTGTTCATTCATGCGATCTTACTCTGACGAGTGCATGTAGAAAAAACGGTAGTATGTCCGTGTTTAGTACTATTTTCCAAAATCAAATACACTTACCTCTGATGTCATAAAGCGATTTAGCCATTTATGCAAAATGTAGAATAGGGCTATATACCATTTTTTGTCATAATTATTAAACTGCAGCAACACGGTATGATTATGCTATTGTACACTTTTTGTCTGATGCATGGAAATTATCTTTTTTTTTCTTTCAATATGTGATGAATTTCCATCCCTGCCTAAAAGAGGAAATTCATATAGCCTCTTAGAGGTGTTAGGTTTTCTGCTATAGTCTCATGCACTTCCAGTGTGCTGATGTTTAGCACATTTAAATATTGCTCAAACGTTAAACATTTAAAAATTCATACATGAGAGCAGCTTCCCCTTGTGAACAGAATTCTGTACCCAAAACTGATATTTACTTTTTGCATTGATAAACTTTATTGAACAAAATAATATATGAACAGTCGATTTCTATTTCCAAGCACACAACAGCTATACAATATATTCACCTAAAGTTATCAACAAAGTAATTCGTAATACCGTAATAATCATTGCAATATTTAATCAGAACATTTAACAATTTATCGATGGTTTCTTCACATTCCTTCAAAGGTGAAGTGTCGGATAAACTGCTTTTAATCTTAAAGTCATCATATAACAATATTTCCATTTTTAAAAAAGTATGAGCTACATGATTCCTCATGCTACTAGTGTCTTTGATAAGGTTTAAAAATGAATCACTGAAAAAATTACAGTTCAAAATGATCATTAAGTGCTGTAAAAGAGTAACATTCATTTAGAGACCATTCAAGTTTTTTTCCCAATAGACTGCTGTGTTGCAGAATTTCCATCGGTCAAGAATAATTCATGTGCCAATTTTTATCTGTACATATTTTACAAGTGACAGCATAATGTATGAACTTTTGTGTTTACGGTGTTTATTTGTCCATTCATCCACTGACATATATGCCAGATAGCAAAGATTGAGAATTATTTAAACGAGTCTTCCACAATGTTATATATTGTCTTAAAAAAGAAAATACTGCATTTCTATTCTATCCTTTGTTAAGACAATATACCAGTCGTTCCTTTGTTTCTTATTCATTACATACGATACGATTATGCACCATGCTGTTTGGTAACAAACTAAAAATTGGTGGGAAACGGCTTTTCAGTATTTTGTATTTTGTTATTCTGAAATTAAAATCACATGTAGCATAGGCTGGTAATTGAAATTACGTTTCCTCTTCTTCCAGTTGTAGGTTGTGTATAAAAAAAACACGGTTACCCAAGTTTAGAGGGGAAATTTTACCAACTTGACTAATTAAAGAGAATTGTAACTGTACTATGCATAAAGAGCAACTTTGAATCGTTGCAATGATACCGCACTCGCATCCCTGGTGTCATGCAAGACCAACAACAATGCTCTTGAGGAGAACAATGTTCTTGAGGAGAACAATGCCAAATCACGTTTTTGCAAGTTTGGCCAAAACGTGTGATGAACTTGTATGTTGAATACATGAACCCAGTCATCAGGGACTTCAGTCTTTCATCCACTGACCTAAACTTGCAAAACTTGTGATTTGACATTGTGCTCTTCAATTGAAATTTACTCGATCATCAAGGACACCAGTAATGCATTTAAGTATCATTGGAAAGAAGAAAAGTTGCCCTTTGCAAATATTATACCTATAAATCTCTAAATTAAGAATAATTGGGAATATTTCCTCCCGAATATGGATTACGTTTTTATACACTGTAAGTTATCGAATGTTACAGACTTTCTGGGGTTGTTAAAGGGACCGAAAAGTCGCATATCGTGATGTTTTCGGGCTGGCCCGGCTCGGGTAATACTCGGGAATGCCCGTATACTTTCGGAAAATGAGCGCGCACGATTTGTGTACATTTCCCTATGCAGCACGTATTCAACCGAAGAAAGGCGAACTGCACACGGCCCTACCTCCAACGGCAATTCTGTTCGCAGCTCCACGATTGTTGTTACGCGCGGCCTTGCAATAGGGGTAAGCGAATGGTTTTGGACGTACATGGATTACGAGCTGCGCATCCCTTTAAAGTGTATGATAAAAGAGGGAACTATAACGCTATTCTTAGTTGCCTTAAGTGTTATAGTCAAACCTGGACTCGAGTCCACTTCGTTAGATTGGGCCTCGGCGTAGAAGTCACAATGTAAAGTGAATGTCAAGGCTTCATTTGACTGCAACTTCAACACTGCTTGATTTACATATTTTCATAGACTGTACTCGTAAGCATACATGTCGGAAAAGCTGTTTGAGTTTTTGCTACATGGTGGTAATTTTCTTGTACAAATATACATGTCCGCGTTCTCTATTACGTTTCATAGCAGTCTAAAATTGTAAAACATTCCGTAAATTGAAGGTCTTTATCTGTACAACCCCTCCAAATTGAAAGTTGGCGAACTCATCTAGAATGTCTGAAATTTTCATAAAAACTTCGTATTTTTGTTTTGAATTGAACAATTGGTTTTATTTGAAAAAGAATCAATTACTCTCATTTAACCGTTCTGAATAATCATTTCCAGTCCATATTGTTCCTTATGACGTGATTATGAATATTTAGTTCTGCGTACTTTTACAAAATTGACCATTATTATTTGAAGATGGCTGTGTGTTTAAAGGTATTGGCTAACATTAACCACAGACAAAAAAAATCTGAGCTACATGATTCTCCCATGCTACCATTGTCTTTGATAAGGTCTAAAAATGACGCCCTGAAAAAGATTGCATTTCAAAATTATTATTTAGTGATTTAAAACAGTGAAAATCGTAAGTTGATCGGATTCACCTGCCCATTTTCTCCCATAGACTTACTGTGTGTACACCTACACTATTTAAACTCACCCCGAGTTTTAATTGTTTGTTCATGCATAACTTGCCATTGGCAGTGTAACTTTCTAAACTGTTTTATTCTAGGGTGTTTATTTGTCCATATGAACACTACTATGTTAGTGTAAAGCGCTTAGAGATGATATATTTCATATTAGGCGCTATATAAATCTAAACTATTATTATTATTATTACTATGTAGTTCAGGTATCAAAATTTGACAATTTTTTTAAATTGAAACTCCACAATGTTAGCCTATCACTTTAAAATGTGTATTAAAAATTCGTTTATTCCACTCTTGTTTCTTTCCAGTTTTTGGATTCTTCTCGGCCAGACACCAATCAGAAGAAGGTATGACCGCAAAGACAAAGAGGGCGGTTCAGTTTTCTACCAGCCACGTGGTCCTTGTGAACGTGTGGTACCAAATTCTTCTCCTGGAGGCAATGGTGGTTGCTTCGTACACTATTCCGAATAATATTTCAACTACGATGTCGGAGGTAACCGTTCATGCCGAACGTTCACATCTAAATACCCAGGATCCTGTGACTGAAAACGGCTGGACACAAGGCAACGACGAAACTAATTCAGAGCCAGGAGCAGGTTTCTCGACCGCTGACTCCAAACGGATGAATTTTACACCCGGTGACGGTGATGAAGTAACAACACTCCCATCTCATCCGAGTGACGTAACCCCAGCATGGCTGTGGCGCCCTCCCACGTTATCAATCTGGGTCTTATTGCAGTTATTCATAGCAGTCATAGGCATCATTGGAAATCTCGTCGTTATGATCGCATTGTTTACTCGCCGATCGTCCAATCGATCAACCGATACGCTGATCGGAGCTTTGGCGGTGGCAGATTTTTTCACATCTCTTTGCATGGTTCCCGTCTACGTAGCCGAAAAGGTTCCGCCTTCACTGTTAGGTGAACTGTACTGCAGATGCATTCACTCTTGGTATTTCCTGTGGGTATCTGTTTATGCCTCTGTCTTTACTCTAACAGCGATTTCAG
>JZLH01S0635792.1:0-18686 GCA_001188425.1 Eucidaris tribuloides | reverse complement strand
AAGAACAAACAAACTAGTCAGCAAAAACAGAATAAACAAAGGCCATGTGGCAATGGGCACAAAAAATATAATTGATTGTGATACTATAAAAAGAAACAAATTAAAACGATACAAAACATAAAGAAAATAAAAGAAAACAAACCAGCAACCAACTAATGACAACAACAACGAATGTCTTATTCCCCACGTTGCCTTCACCCAGACCAAATTATGACACAATACCTGTGACAGTGGCCAGTGAAATTGTTCACTCTTTAAGGAGTGAATGTCAAAAAAGAGTGAATTTAGGATGATTTTCGAGTGAATTTCGAGTGAACTTGAGTAATTTTCTCTCATTCTGGAGTGACCTCACAGGGACTCGGGGATTTCGAGCGATCCTCGAGGTTACTCCAAAATGAGTGAAACACACACATATTCACTCGAAATTCACTCTTTTTTGACATTCACTCCTGATAGAGTGCAACAATTTCACTTGGTTTTTTTTGTATAAGAGAGAAGTTGTCTGTGCTGAAAAGGGTCATGTCGAGCAAAATTGTGTAACTTTGTTTAATGGGATGCGGATAATTTTGCTCCGGAACATCTTGCAGGTGTATCAGAATCTAACGGATATGAAGGAATGCAACCAAAGTCAAGATGGAAAGGGAATTTATAGTTTGACCTGTGCAATTCCATGGACGAGGGCAACTTTTGCTAATTAATTTTAGATTTACACATGATTTTGTCTAGTTGGGAAGGGGTTGACATTGTGATGGAGCTAGGTGTTACATCAAATCCGCGTCTGATTTCCTTCACTCTTTACTAGTGTTAGTTACAGTCCTGGAAAAAAGTTTGTAATATTTTTATTTCTTCGCATAGCCCTGTTTTAAAGTGCAGATTTCTTACAATTAATGATCAATCACCCATGCAGAACAGATTATTACTAAGTTTAAAATGAACTCTACTCAGGGGCGGCGCCAGGGTAAGATTTTATGAGGGGCGAAATCGGGTCGGAAAAATTTTGCCTGCCAAAACAGCGTTCGACAAGCGGGGGGCAGGTGCCGACGATGACAAAAAGCATTTTTTTGTCCTCCAATTTTTTTTGTTACTAGCTAAAATCAACAACAAAAGGTTGGGCGAAATTATAAAAAACGGTAAAATTCTGGTCATTTTAAACAGTTTGAAAAAAGGGGGTCGGCCACCTCCTCCCCTCTCCCCCTGTGGCGCAGCCCCTGACTCTACTTCAGGACAAGGAACCTGTTCTTGATATGATTGAAAACTGCATACGATAGAAAAAAAAAAACATATTTCAAACTTTTGTCCATGACTGTATTTAAGGAAACATACCTTGATGCCATGGAACGACTGATTCTTCGTTTTGAGGCATCTGAGAAAGAGAAGTTTATTTGTGATTGGATTGTAAATATACATGAGTGTTACTGCATAAAATAACGTTCGTTTACAGTTAGGAATCGTTCTATAGTTTCCTCGTGTACTCACCTGTACGCGATGCAGACACAAGGATCACGTATTGCAAAGACTGGAGTGTAAAATCTAATACCCATTGTGTTGCGCAGCATATATAGATACCATTTTGTGTTAAAATGTTACTCTTGGTATTTTGTAATCTGTTCGTGTTTAAATGACATACATAATGATAGTAGTAATAGTAGTAGAAGTAGTAGTAGTAGTAGTAGTAGCAGCAGCAGTAGTAGCAGCAGCAGCAGCAGCAAGTAGTAGTAAGAGTAGTAATAATGTAAAGAAAAGAAGAAGAAAAGAAGAAGAAGAAAAGAAGAAGAAGAAAAAAAGAAGATAGAAGAGAAGAAGAAGAAGGAAAAAGAATAAGAAGAAGAAAAGAAAAGAAGAATAATAAGAAAGAAGAAGAAGAAGAAGAAGAAGAACAACAACTTTG
This sequence comes from Eucidaris tribuloides, assembly GCA_001188425.1. NCBI lineage: Eukaryota > Metazoa > Echinodermata > Echinoidea > Cidaroida > Cidaridae > Eucidaris > Eucidaris tribuloides. The sequence goes on along the minus strand of JZLH01S0635792.1, from coordinate 16,798 downwards.
GAAATTATTATTTCATTGTTTACGTGATCAAAGTCTACTTCGGTACCTAATGGAATTATCCTCACATTGGACATCTTACCCTAACACTACCACGCCCCAGAAATACAATATTACTTAAAATTACCTTTACTCTCAGATTCCAGACGGGATGACCGGCGATGTTCGGACCAATTAGTTGTTCCATTACATTCAGCAGTCGGTCGTGGCTCCATAAGTCTCGGAAACTCTGCCAAAAACACAACAAACAAAATGCAGTAAGAAGATGGACGACAAGAACATGTTACTTTATGTATCTTAAAATGGTATCTAAATTTGTTTAGTATGATATGAATAACTCAACCTTCTGGAATAATGCCAAATGTACTAAGTGACATTCTGTGATACCAACAAACATTCAAACTTAATTTTCCATCAATACATCAAGAGCGGTTTCTAGCTATTCATATCTCCTTATGGCTGCATTTATGTATGTATGTGTGTGTGTATATGTGGTTATGTATGCATGCATATGTACCCTCCCTACTCAAAAGTATTGTAACATACACTATAACGCATACATTTTATGTTGAAAGGGCCTTTCTAAGAATAATGTCCTAACTCCATTTATTATTGGAAACTAACAAATTATTTGGAAAGAAATCAATAAATATAATTTCTCCTTTCTTCTCCAAGCAGGAGAGATTATCAAATGCAGGCGCGCCCACGACAGAGGGGCTAGAACATAAAATTTAACATTTGTTCGCCTCCATATAGGGGTGGGGTGTTTAATTCACACTAGCATAGTAATTCGGTTTCATATTACCAATGAAACAGATTTTGATGGTTTGGAAAGACTTCCAGCAAACAAAAAATATCAATATGTTCCTCTGAAGGGGTCTCAGAAAGAAGACCACACCCCTCGAAGAGGAAAGTGACCTCCTATCTTCATAAGACAGCGACAATGAGGGTAAGGTTACTAAATAAAGATGATGGCTTTCTCTTTGCATCATTATAACCAATGTACTGGGAAGTCTCATGACAGTAAATTTTAAGATGTTAACAATAAAAAACTGCCTAATTGAGAAAGAATAAGAAATTATATCTTGAAGAGGTCTTGTTTAAAATATGGCGCGTTTCCTCCTTACCACTGTCTTATGAAGATAGGAGGTCACTTTCGTGTTCAAAGGGTGTGGTCTTCTTTCTGAGACCCCTTTCGAGGAACATAGTGACCTTTTTTGTTTGCTGGAAGTCTTTCCAAACCATCAAAATCGTTTTATTGGTAATATGAAACCGAATTACGATGCTAGTGTGAATTAAAAAAAATAAAAAAAATAAAAAGGGATAAATTTTATGTTCCAGCCCCTCTGTCGTGGGCGCGCCTGCATTTGATAATCTTTACGCCTTGTAGAAGAAACGAGAAGGAATATTCATTCATGTCTTTTCAAAGAATTTTTTTTTCCCCGATAATTAATGGAGTTATGACATCAGTTTAGAAGGACGCCTTCAACGTTAAATGTATGCGTTATAGTGTATGTTGCAATACTTTTGAGTAGGGAGGGTAAGTATGGGTATATGTATCTATCTGTCTCGACCTACCAACATTTATATGTATATACTTGTATGCATAATGTATTGTGTGTTTATGTCGTTTTTAAGTAATGTTTATTCCGTGTATACGAAATTGTTCACTCTTTCTCATCCTTCTCATTTTCATTTTTTTTTCGATATAGGGAGTCGTATAATAATTGACCTTACTGTATCTGACAAACAAAATTGATTCAAGCCAGATTTTCGTAAATTATTATCTAATACATGTCTCAAACTGATGGTAAATATATTTTTAAGTCACCTGAGGAAGAATCCCGACTTTGTGGAGCAGGACACCAGCACCTGGAAACTGTTTTTCGATCAATGTGAATCTTTGAAACAGTCCGACGTCTTCATGTTTGTCTAGATTTAGTAAAAAAAAACCCCACACATTCATGAATCATTGTGTACGTTAGTGGCCATGGCCAGCTTACGGGCTAACATTGTGGAGCTTCAAATAAAAAAAAATGCCGAACTTTGTTATCTGAGCTACATAGTAGTGTTTAAATGGACAAGTAAACACCCTAGAATACAAAAGTTTGGAATATTTATGATGCCAGTGGCAAGATATGAATGAATAATAAACAATTAGTACTCGGGTCGAGTACAAAATAGCCAGTACGTCTATGGGAGGAAATGGGCAGGTGAATCTGGTCAACTTGAGTGCTTGTAGATTTTTCACTTTTTTACAACACTAAATAGTCATTTTAAAATATAATTATTTTAGGGCTTAATTCTTTGACCTTATCAAAGACACTTGGAGCATGGAGGATTATGTAGCTCGCATTTGTTTTTTAAATTGTTGTTATTGTTAGCCTGTGGCTTTAACAAATTTTATCCAACCTTCAGAGCCAGCGAATCTGTTAGTTGATTCAAACTTAATTGAACACCATAGGTTGCTCAAGGAATCCAGTAGCAAAAGGGAGAAAGCTACTCGGCAGAAATGGAGAAGAATACATGTGTACACATCACCTTTCCGAAAATGTTGGGGTATAATTACGTCCCAATTTACATTTTTCCATGGTTTTACGTCCATTGTCAGATATGAATTATATTTCTTTGCTCGCTGACACAGGGATCTTCAAACAGTATCTAAAATGAGGCATTAGAATAACGTTTGAAACAAAGGAATGTGACAAAAACATAGTTCCGCCTCGTAAGATTCCAAAAGCAATCGGGGAGATAAGAACACACACTACTAATTTCGTACTTATGGTTCCATTTGTCATCGTAATGTTGCTGGCAATCTTCTACAATGAAGCAGTGAAATGCTTGCAAAGAATTATATTACGTTAAAAGTGAGTTTGATTAATTCTTTGATTAGACTCTTTGGTGACGTGCAAATTAGCCACACTCGATTGTAGTAGTCAAATCAAGTTAATAATACATTCAAGGACACAACATTATACAGGGTGGCCCAGAAAGAATGCTACATCAGCGATCGCTAATTTCTTCAACATCATCTGCAATTTGTCATTGTTTTTTATTTCAGTGGTTAGAACATTCTGTTTCCAACAATATGATACCGTGATCATTGATTTTGAGTACTTCGTTTGGATCCTGCGACCATTTTTGGCAATGTCGTTTCCCAAATTTGTCAATTTTTCAACAGCTGCGGTCATCAGAACACCGAGAAATTCCCGCGTCTCGCGTGCCATAGCAGAAAAACCGCGATGACATTGGGAGATGTAATTCACATAGTCTTTTTTTTTTTAAATCAAAGCAAGGGCATTCCTGCGCTTTGTCTTGACGGAGCTTTTTCTATGGCACGTTGTAACGCAAGAGTATTTCGATGTTCTGATGATCGCTGGAGTTGAAAAAATAGCAAGTTTAGGAAATTACATTGCCACAGAAAAAAAATGCCCTAACATCCAAACACGTCAATCAAAATCAATGATCATGGTATCATTTTTGTTGGAAAAAGAATGTTCTAACCCATGAAATAGTCACCAATGACATTTTGTGGATGATGTTGAAGAAATTAACGATCGCAAGTATAGCATTCTTTCTGGGCCACCCTGTATAGTGATCGCGATCAATGCCACTGCACACATGATGATAACCAAGCACAGAGACGGGTGAGCACGAACAAGGTCCATATAAAGATATTGTTCTGTATTTGCATACCCCAAAATTAACTCATCAAAACTTAACACGCTACATCACTTATAATGGGAAAGGTCATATAAACATGGGGGTCTCTCTTCTACCCTCCATGATATAAACATTCACTTTTGACAAAGCCGTGGAGCAGAGAAGCCCGTTATCATGAAAATAAGGACCCCTATATACACTGTACACATCACTGAAATAAATTAAAACGACGTTCATTATATTGTATATGAATTATATACACAATCGTCTTAAACATACAAGGTGATCAAACGGCCCCATAGATGTGTGATTGTTTCGTAATTTAATTTTCAAAAAGTATTTTTCATGAAAATCCCAAATTTTGACCACTGTAGCTATGTAGCTTTCTTTACCCAGATCAAATTTAAGGAAATACGGGAACCTATATGGAGATCATATTAAAGCATAAATTTGATATACAATCGGAATCCAAACCATATGTTAGTACTCCACTTATCAAGAAGTGTCAGTCTGCATGTGTCAGCTACCGTGATAATAACAATTGTCAGCAAATACTCCTCACCTGGAAAATAATCTTACTGACCTTTTATCTTTCCAGCATCATAAAGTTTGTTGATCACGATATCTGTTATCTCTTTTAATCCGTCTTTCACCGAGTCTAGTTCTTCTGGTCGGAAAAAATCTGGTATCATAACAAAACCCTGAATAAAGAAACGACATGTGTCGCTTAGTTGTCACAAAAAATGTACATGCGAGTTTACGTATAAGGCGTCAGTACTATAGGGCAGTTTACTATATTCAAATCTAATGCATAACTTTTTAACATAGCTTGTTCCTAACAACTGGAGAACTTGCCCGATGCTTGCCGTGCCGACAAAGCAATACGTGTTGTATCCATAGGCGTACGCAGGGGGTGTTGGGGTGTTCAAACACCCCCTTTTGGCCCAAACATGCACCCTTTTTCTGTTAAAATATCATATTTTTTGTCAAAAGGGAGTGTTTTAAAATAAGTGGAACATATAATAAAGGGTGATTTTCCTTAAGATGGCGGGACAATTTAGCCGTGCAATTTTATTTTTGTTCTAAAATTTTTCGTCGTCTCTGCTGAGCGAGTTTTCGGCGGTTGACGCCACCGGGGAAAAAAATTAGACCTAGGATTGGGCCGCTGATGAAAACCCCCTTGAAACAGTCCTTCGTACGCCTGTGGTTGTATCAACTTGATTATAAGTAAACCAGTGTATTCAACATGACTCGCATCCTATAAACCCTTATAAATGCTAAATTCTATTTTGAAATAAAAATGAGACTTTCGTGCATAAAACATTAACATCAGGATCATATCATAAACAGACAGGTATACACGTTAATATTAAATGAGATAGTTGGTGCTCTGTGTACCAATATTTCCTGTGTTGAGAGTGAATTTCCATGTCCAGTATGAACTCACCTCTTCAAAGTATTGCCTCAGCTGCTGTTCTGTGAGCTGTCCAGGCTTACGTTCTTTCTTCTGAGGAGGGATGGTAGTGTACAATTTTGGGTTGGCCGTCATTTTGGATTTCTCCGTTTCCCAAATTCAAAACCTAGATCAATCGACGACCGACTACTAAATGGTGGACACAAGTGAGTTTCACGAACCAAAACGAATAGCACTTATCACACGAAATGACGGGAACAACAGTGAACTTTGAAACGTAAAAGTGTGCTAAAAGATATCTAAAAAGGGCATGACATTGTAATCTTGATTATGCAAGCCCTATCTCTAATGATAGCATTTGAAGGGCATAATGTAAATAAAAATAAGGAAGATTGTCCAGGGTCGTATTTAGATCACGTCGTACAGGTTCAAATTGGCGCAAACACACCCCCACAAACACACACAGACACAAACACACACAAACACACAGATACAGACATAGACAACACACGCACACACACACACACACACACTCAAACACACACATAAATAAACGCACTTACACATACATACATACATACATACATACATACATACATACATACATGTATACATACATATATACATACACACACACACCCGTCACACATACAAAAAACACAAACACATAGGTATGTATCACAATCGGCATGATGGTTACACACATAAATGTAGCTACTAGTTATCTTTTTATTTGCACGAGATTTACTCCAAAAAATATTTATACTACCCTTGTCCAGATAAATCAGAATAGGTGACTTTGATATGCATTTAATAGAATTTGTTCAATGGTAGACAGTATGGTCTACGTATAAACCTGTTGTCATCTTCTGCGTTTGATAGCGATTGCATTATGAAAATTTAATTTAAAACTCCTAATCATGTCCAACAGCTATCATACCAGATGCACATACATAAATGAGAAGACAAGAACACAATAAAATCTCATCTATGCGGTAGACCATCACATAATCAGTTTTATTTACTTTGATGAAACTGATGACGTAAATTCGGGCATGCGCATAACTGGAATTGGTCGGGTGATATATCATGTTTTGAAAAGGAACTGTACGGAAACAGTTTCCGAAAACACAATATTCCCCTACTGTGTATACAACTTGTAGCTATGACATAACACATTTTAAAGCAAAGAATCAGACAATTGTGTAAATCTACATGTTAATAGCATATAAAAAGCAATGTTATAACTTGATTTGTTTATGATTAAGCTCGGAGTACCACTAGTTAATACACCAGTTGTTATTCAACTGTTTGTTCTATTTCTGACATACATGTAGCATTATATTTATTTATCCCACATTAATTATTATTATCATTTATAACTTGTTATTATTATTATTTCTGTGTCTTGTTGATAAATAAGTAAAACATTTGTCACAATATGAACATCATCAGTCTAAAAATAACTATTGTAACTAAATTAAAACATCCGAATATTACATAAAAGTCAAGTAGAGATAAAAATATGATATATGTCAAAGTGAATTAAAAGTCAAAATGTTAAGAATAGTAATAGATTATAAAATGTATAATTATATGCAACATGATGAAGAAAACGCTCAAACACAGATTAAATGATCAACAATTGTATCTGCACTTTATAATTATTCCCTATTTAATTTTAACTTTATTGGTGAGTGAAGTATTCCGATTGGATAAATAACACAAATGCAAATATCCTTTCAGTTTTCAAAACCTTTCACACTAGTAATCAAACTGAAAATAATAATAAAAAACCAAAGCAGTTCGACTGCGCAAGGTCGATGGGTATGCCTCCGCAGTTGGCACTCCCACCCAATTTGATTGAAATTAAGCCTTATGCATGCATGTCCCCTATTTGATAAGAAATTCACAAGTTACCTTGGTAATGAGACCAAGTCAGGTTTGTATAAGCCCTTGTGACCTGTGACCTTTGACCTTTGACTCCAAAATGTAGTCAGTTCATCTGTGCCTTATAATACACACTCTACCTAAGTTTCATCAAAATCCAATAAGCCATTCTTAAGTTATTGTGGTAACTAGCCCAAACCAGACATGACTGTATGAGGCCTCGTGACCTTTGACCTTTCAACTCAAAAATTTAATCAGTTCATTGGTGCATTATAATACATACTTCACCCAAGTTGTATCAAAATCCGACCAGTTCTTAATTTATTGTATTAACGAGCCCAAATCAGACATGTATGAGGCCTCGTGACCTTTGACCTTTCAACTCCGAAATCTAATCAGTTCATTTGTGCCTTATAATACATGCTTCACTCAAGTTACATTAAAATCCGACCAGCCGTTCTTAAGTTACTGTGGTAACGAGCCAAAATCAAACATGTTTTAAGCCCTGTGACCTTTGACCCTTGAACTTCAACTCCAAAATCTAACCGGTAACGCGTTGCCTCATAGTACATACTTGATCCTAGTTACATCAAAATTCGATCAGCTGTTCTTAAGTTATCGCGGTAACCAGAACCGGTAACGGACGGATGGACGGACGGACGGACGCACGCACGCACGCACGCACGCACGGACGGACAACCCGAAAACATGATGCCTCCGGCAACTTCGTTGCGGAGGCATGAAAAATCACTCACTCACACCTTATTTGTCTCAGTTTGAGAAGTTAGCAAAGTTTCATGGGAATAATGTTATTCTTCGATGTGAAGAACAGTAACAGAATATTTTGATACAGCTTTTCTTGCATGAACATGTTCGTACCTGTTATTACATGACTTCTATACCATAGGGTAGTGAAAAATTTTATTTCAAAAATGAAATTTAAATTGGTTTAGAATATCTTAAATACAAGTTTTATGGTCTTTTTTTTCTTCAAATTTTGCAATCGTCTTTTTACGATAATGTTTTCCCCCAGCAACGGGAATCATCCCCACTTCTCGAAACGGATAAACGTCACTGATGATGACAACTATGGCTCCTGTATACAACCCTCTTCATAATTCAAATCACATGGGCAGGAGAGAAAACCCGTTTTCCGCAGATTATATTTCTCATAGGATATATTAACAACATGGTTTACCCCCCAAATCCAGTTCTCGATATTGAAAACTGAGAATTATAACACACATTTTTCATTGTGAGTGATAATAGTGAACTTGTTTTATCTAACAATGCATATGCCCCCATATTACAACTTTTTTCGTTCATTAAAACATTAAATAAATCAGTTTAAATCCAGCTCTATTAACTGACTACAGACGGACTAATCGAAAGTTTAGAAGGACAACGCAACAGATATTAATAGCTGAATCAGTCAAAGACATAAAATATAATTTCATAATTTCACAAATCAGTATACAATTTGAAATGAAAGTGAATTATACTGGCCTCTTTCTAATGGACACTGTAATTCGTATATCATAATACCGCTTTACTAAATGATTTTGTCTAAATGACAAAAAGCAAACAAACCAAAAAACAAGTCTTATTGTAATATTTTTAACCTCTTGCATAAAATTGACAAAACGCGTTGGACTTTATCGGTATAGAACCAAAAGGGCGCTATTGCTATATGCTTTGTACAGTAATAGCGCCCTTCTGGTTCTATACAAACGTTTATGAAACGCGTAATGAATACTTTATTGGTGTTTTAAGTTACACGCGTAAAAAGGATTGATATATTTACAAGGGTAATTCACTGCACATAATGTACATTAACCGTTTCATTACTAAAGTAAATAATCTAATAGAGGTAGGGATGAATTGTTTCATATTGACATCATAAGTACATAGGCCTCGTCAAACGACGATAACAACAAAATCACACTTAGTTTTAAAATCGTATTAAGATCAGACACCCTTGAATACTGTAAAATTTCGTGAAGAACATACATGCAACTTTGCAAGTTTACATCCTCAAGAATGCCGAACAAGTTCAAATACATCAAATTATTACTTCAACGAAACCCCCAAAAATGGTTCCATTTTCTACCAACATAATTGTTAAGGCCTTTCATAAGCAACCGTCAGTCAATATGGAAAAAGCCTGATGTGTTTGACTGTATACATTTTTATGAGGTCTTTAAATTGTCTGATTCTACCGAAATTATTGATAAAAGCAAGTGATGGATGTGTGGGGGTCAGGGTCAAAACAAAAACGTAGAATATATTTTAATGAAATTGACAAGTTTATCATTATACCCAATTTCTATAGTTTTGTCTTCATTTATATACATAACAGCCGTATGTACATTGAACAATGAATCAGTAAAACCAAACTGTCTTGATCAAATTAGCTATATAAAAACCAAATGGCAAATAACAAAAAATAGAAAGATCAAGACCACTTTCTGGATCTTATGAAAGCTGAACTACTTGTTAAAATCATCGGAAAACGCTTAAAAACAACATTATATGTATTTCCAGTTTTCTATAGCTGTTGGATTTTAATGGGTGAATGTGTCTCCGACTTAACTCCCGAATGATTGAAATATATTCTTCGCGTAAATAATGAAAAAAAAATATTGGTTCTCATTAAATAGCATTTATTTGTGCGTAATGTTTATGTAATATATATGTGTGATATACTGGCTATATCATCATAGTCTCTACTGTCGTTTATTTGAACACTTATGTGGTACTTTTTGGGGAATAGCATGAAAATGTAACTGCTATACAGCATTTATCATTATTTCTATGGAAAATAATTATTACACGTAAATTCTCAAAATTTTGAAGCTGAATCCTGATAATAATATGCACTAAATGTTATACGCATGTGAGAATAATCTAAAACCGCTTTCTGAAAATAATGTTTGTACAGAGAATACACATTAAAATCATGCACATAGTAAATTTGAAGTTAACTGCATTTTGGCCAAAAAATTTACATCATCATTACGTGTAACACTTTATAGACATGGAAATTATTGCAGAGTTACAACTTCGAACGCTTGATTTGGAAGATGCGTTACTTTATCGTATATGTAAAGTATAATATATATATATACATAATGTACATGATTATATATCATTATATACACATTATGGTATGTCAAATTATTCGAATACTTAATGTATCAGACGAAATTGATATTTACCACCTGACAACACCAGCTATAGGGATTATTTGAAACCATGACAAGCAGACAAGGTACATGTACGTGTCACCTACCAGTTTCACTATTATTTTTTAAAATTCAAATTTTTCATAGGTGTCCCTCTCCTCTTTTACAATTGTTAAGAGCCAAAGCCGTGCCCTAACAAACAACGTAACAATTTTCTTTTTTAAAGCCCTGCAATAGATTTTATGACGATGCATTATGGACAATGGTTGTCACGTGAAACATCAAATAGATATATACTGCCCCAAAACTGGGGTGCTAGATTTACCATCTGTGGTGTTTACCAAGACCAGATGTGTTGTTGAACTTTAACACTCTGGATGTCACTTATCACTGAATGAGTTATTTCAATCACCAAGAGTTTACTTTCACACTTAAAGCGTTGAAATTCAACACTACAGATATCATAGTCTTTAAAGTGAAATTTCGTGACAGGTCATGTCTACTCTTGCTGGTATCTCATTGTTGTTTAGTAACACTTTGTACTTGAAACAGTTAGAGATGACTCTTGGAATATATCTTTGTCCAAAATTCTCTGTAATTATCACAAATACAACAAAATCAGGCATATCGTGTAAATCCCTTAGTCCAGAATCACAATGATCTGATCACCGTCGAGAAATTGTTTTAGATATTCTGATATTAGTTCCTTTTAAATTTTATTTGTTAAACTTTCCATGCGCATCGCGCAGATCGACTTGGTTTGCGAAAGTGCCAGGGGAATGAAATGCTCCAAATTGACGTAGCACTGCAATGATTTTAACCGGTTTTCTTGTGCATTCGCGTGAACTTCTTTCTTTTTTTGTCATTCCTTGCTAATCTATGTGACTCTTCACGCTTCGTTGCTGAGATCGTCTCTTTTTTCTTTCTCTTTAAGTCACATTAGCGCGTGTATCTACCTATGAGTGGTCCCAATGAGAGCATCCCGTTTCTTGCATTCGGCGGTATGTCCGGCGGCTTCAGCAGCAGATATAGTGCTGCGGCAAGGACCTCATTTGGGTCAGGAACCCCTCCCCACCGTAGAACAAATCACAACCAGTTTTATTCGAAGGATATTTATATGGGATTTACGAAAATGATGGTTGTGGTCAAACAATTTGGGGGCTGGGGTGTTTTTGACCACCCCCCCGCATTTTTGGGACAAACATCATGATTTCTTCATTTTTTAAATGAGATTTTCTGACCACGATTTCCATTTTGCTGGTTGTGGTGATCCCAACTCTAGATGTTATATCTATTCTGACATGAGTAAACAGAAAGGTATAACAAGAATATATAAAACATTTCGGGTATTGGTCAAAAAAGATATTTTTAATCAATTTTTTTCAATCTTTTACCAAAATTGCATTATTTTTTGAGGTAAAACACACGCACATACTCTTTTGGTATTAAAAACAGCTGCCAACACATTTGTAAAATTTGTTCACAATTTATCACATATCATCCAAAAAATATGCTACGGCAAACAAATCTGAGGTTTTGATTCTTTTTCAAAAGAAAATCACAATTTTTCTTAATTTTTAGCCGAAAAATGAACTTTTCCCCCCAAACACCCTTTTAGTTACATTGTTTGCAACAACAAGTATACCATCAGAACTCGTCAGACAATTTTAGAAAAATATAAATTCATCACAAAAGTTGTGCTCTCACATCAAATTGCACAGTTTTGGCATAAAAATTAAAATACCATGCTTTTTGTCCCCCAATATTCGGTTGGTTTTTTTTTTTTTTTTTGGGGGGGGGGGGTTCAAAAACACCTCTCCCCCCCCCCCATTTTTTACCACAACCATCATTTTCATAAATCTTATCTCTTGTAACATAAATAAACCGAAAGGTAGCAAGAATGTACTAAATAATTTAGGATATTGGGAAAAAGGGTATATTTCAATTGATTTTCTCCATTTTTGACCAAAATTACCTTTTATTGTGATAAAAACACCCCAAATTTCTTTTTGGTGTTAAAACTGCTACCAACCCGAAACTATGCCCATAGTTTTTCAAATGTTAATCCAAACAAAAGGCGACAAATTCTGGGGGGGTTTTGATCTCCCATTTTAAAGAGAATCAAGTTTTTTCTTAATTTTTAGCCAAAAATGAATCCCCCCCAAAAAAACCCTTTTAGTTACATTGTTTGCTACAAGTACCATCCGGACTCTTCAGACAATGTAAGAAATGAAGATTCATCACAAAAATTGCACTCTCACATCAAATTATACAGTTTTGGCATAAAATTAAAAAATCATGATTTTGTCCCAAACCTGAGGTTTTTTTGGTCAAAAAACACCCCTGCCACCAAAAATTTTGACAACCATCATTTTCGTAAATCTCATGTAATTATCCTTCGAATAAAACTGGTTGTGTTTTGTTCTACGTGGGGGGAGGGAGGGGGGAGGGGGGAGGGGGAGGGGGGAGGGGGGGAGGGGGGGAGGGGGGGAGGGGGGGAGGGGGATGTTACTCGCAAACTAGAGCACTTTTTAAGGCTTGGCCGCTACTCTAATAGGTCAATCCAATCTTTGATGTCATCTAACCATCCTATGTTAGTCTACCAATCTAACATTGATAATAAACTTCAATCGGTTCATTTATTCTAACGACACAGTCTAAAGCAAAAATATATTTTAAAACAGGTCACTTATAAATTTTTACTTTGTTAAGGACGTAGTGATGATGATAAAATGCGTTTTTCAGAGCTTCATTTTTCCATCGCACTATAGATACATTGACAGCTCATAGAGTCACGCAGCTCAATTTTTTTTGAATCGGAAATATTGTTAAAACTGTTTTTAAAACTGATTTAAAATGTCCATCTTTGTTGGCAACAACTACGTCACGACTAATGTACGGCGTCTTGATATAAATACTAGTATTCGAAAAATTGTGCATACCATGCTGTTTGTGTATCTTTTCACACATAATGTACAATCATAGTAAAATAGACAGGTTAGAAAATGCGAAAGTGCCAAGAAATTGACGGGATTCGAACGTAGTAATAATAGATTACGAAGCTAAATGCTGTATTATACCACCTGAACTACCCTGCCGTAAACGAGGTTTGGAGGCTAACGGTCTTAGGTTCGAGTCACAGTCTAGTTACATTGCACTTTTCGCATTTTCGTACCTTTCCAGTGAATTCATTGATTTAATCCTGTTGTTTACATGTATATTATATACATTCATAAGTTCGATAGTGTATTGGCCCCTGTACAAACTCGTATTTGGCTATAAATTAATACAATACAAAGTTGCATTCACATGTATGTATATTTTTTCTAAAATGTTAAATGGACGACAAATATAGCCAGCAGATGACCTTTTAATCAGCAAACAATAATATATACATATTTGACTTGTTCTTCGTCAGTGTCGGCAGGCATTCCCTGTCAGTGGCGCCATCGGATCGTTAAACATGGAAACGATGCGAAACAGCTCAATCTTGCTTTTCACTTTAAACGCTCCGTACCTAATGCGATCATCGTGGTTTCGCCCACACTTCATCATTTCAGCAATAATTACGTCACGTCCAGCGTATACGTAAATTCATACGAGCGTCGTATTTAACCCGTTGGATTCGTATATGGTAGCCAGCACTCTTGTAACTGTTTTTTTTCTATAGCCAGCATTCTACTTTCCTTTGTTTCAGCGTTTCTTTGATCGCTTTGGCTTCGAGTCTTTTTGTGCGGATTGTGATTGGAATAGGCCCACGAAACGATGCTTAAAGACCAAAGACGTCCAACTTCATTTATACGTTCATACGTCGGATCAACCTTGTTTCGCCTACGTTGCCTTGGGCATGGCAATGAAGATGATCATGACGTACAGACACTCGCCGACGATGATCAGTGCAACGAAGATACCCAGTCCCTTATCAAGGGCCAGGGCAGCCTGTCTCCACAACAGGGCGTTCAGTTCCTTGTTCCTGCTGTCCACCCGAAACCGATGTCTCACTTGTAACTTGTGGTCCACCAGCGGCGGTTCGTATAACTGGGTGTTTTCGCCATCGTGGCCCTCCTCGCCCCCGCTGTCATTCCCATGAGCGGACTGCCTCGACTGCGGAGCTACTCCGTTTGGTCCTTCGATGTTATTATATGTTCTGGAAATATATTAACATATAAATAATATTAAAAAATGAGCAATGACATAAAATGTATTTACCAGTTTTACTGGTGTGAAGATGCTGAAATAGGTTAACATCATACAAAACTGTTTCTACTACTACTACTACTACTACTACTACTACTACTACTACTACTACTACTACTACTTCTGCCAACACCACCAGGGGAGAAATACCCTGCACTCCAAGAAAAGGGTAGTTTCAGAAACATTTTTTGTCACAATGGGAAAATCATTTTAGCAGAACCAGTTTTCGGGTGCTAATGAACGCTATTTGGATAAACTCAAAGTGTTTGACAGCACCGTTTCGGACAAAATTTATGCTTCTATTGTGCCAAAATTGAGAACATTTTGCAAATCCCCCCCCCCGAGCGTGGTACCCTATACAATTAAGGAAAAAGAAATAATACTGAGATTTCCTAATGCTATGTTAAAGTGATAGGCTAACATTGTGGAGCTTCAATTTAAAAAATTGTCAAACTTTGATATCTGAGCTACATAGTAGTGTTCAAATGGACAAATAAACACCCTAGAATACAAAAGTTTGGAAAGTTACACTGCCAATGGCAAGTTATGCATGAATAAACAATTAAAACTCGGGGCGAGTTTTAATAGCCTAGATGTACACACAGTAAGTCTATGGGAAGTAATGGGCAAGTGAATCTGGTCAACTTACGATTTTCACTTTTTTAAAGCACTAAATAATCATTTTGAAATACAATTTTTTCAGGGCTTCATTTTTAGACCTCATCAAATCCACTGGTAGCATGGGGAATCATGTGGCTCAGATTTTTTTAACTGTGGTAAATGTTAGCCAATACCTTTAAAGCAAAAAGTAATATTTATCCAAATGAAAACAACGTAAGTACTATTTTGGATAAAAAGAAAATATATATCACATTATTGCCACGTTTTTACACGGTCCAGAAATGGTATTGCATGGAACAAAAAATTGTGTTGGTGTGATCATAGTCAAGTGAAGCACTATAACGATGTATGTTCTTGCGGGCAGTAGTTACTCATTTGTATCACGGTGAGGGTATTCAATTACGATTAACGGGGGATGAGCTTACTTGGACTGATTTGATGGCTTTTCAGTTACGGTGACAACTTCCGGTAGACTGTGCCTTTTTCTGTCCATCCGCTGCAGCCGACGGATTAGTATGTATCGGAGCCACCTGGGCACGGGACGCTCGCCGCCACTGTGATATATGCGCAGAACGATGACGGCGCACACTACAGCGCCACAGCCCAGAGCAATCATGATGAAGAAGAAAGTAACTGCATTGAGAAATGGAAGACAGAGAAGAAAAAATAGCCATGTACTCAAACTGAGCAATCAACCTTTGATATTTTGTAGGTAGCTCACAAAAATTATCGTTTCTTGTGTTGGAATGTGATTGATTTTTAGCGATTCTGTTTAAAGCACGGTGTCTGCTATTGCAACATTACAAGGCGCCTTCAAGAAACCGCCAACGACCCGTCCATAGCATTTCAATTCGTCTTTGCATTTTAATAGCACGTTTACGACCACCACATTGTAGATCATAAACTAGATAAGCGCGCATAATTATTTTTCGTCGAAGTTCCCCGCCTTTCAAGTGGGGTTTAAAATGTATCGTTGTGTGTATACAACACTGGGATTACAGTGGCAAGTTTTTATGCATGTTGGAAATTCACCGTAAATATCCACACTGCAATTTACAAATGTGTATCTGCTCAATGGATTGCAAGGCAATGTTTGTTTTACGAAACATTCATGTTTTTTTTATCTGTATACTACTTCCCTATTACGCTTTTTGATATTGCATAATTTCTCATGAAAGGCCTACTGATAAAACACACTGTACTAAACACAACCAGATGGCTATCGGTCTCACATGCAATAAGGTGAAAGTCAAAGAGGGAGTTGTTTTATGTACAGTAAAGGACAAAGATTAACAATTTCCAGTTGGTGATCTGAGATTAGGACAAAAAACATCCCGACTTGAATAATAATAATAAAAAAATGCATGTTTAACCATTAACTGCAATCCAACACCTGCTACGCATAATATGTTTACGATTGATCTTGGTGTATAATGTATCCCAAGACACAAACATACGCACACACAAATACACACACATACAGACTATGAAACGTATATGTACGTATACATACACACATACACACATACATACACACAAACATACATATATACACAAACACACATTCAGTTCACATGCATAGTCAACCTAGGCAAAACCGGCCCTTGCACACTGAAGTACGACACTCAATTATGCCATCATCCTGAAGGGGTGATGTACTCATCAATTAGTTTTACTACGAACAATAACTGGACGACGACCTAGAACTGAATTGGACTAATTAAATCTGCTAAACACGGGTTAAGTGTTGCGCTCTCTATACAGAACGTCATTCACTTATAGGATGATAACCAAAGGTAGGTGGAGACTTGTAAGCGAAGGAACTACCAAC
>JZLH01S0635785.1:0-12573 GCA_001188425.1 Eucidaris tribuloides | reverse complement strand
TGCTGACTGACTTACAAATGATACCCTACGTGCTATGATTATGCTATCAGGGAAGGGGCAGTATGTGGAAATATGGGATAAAATGTAAACAAGAGTCAATAAGAAACGTGTTGTTTTGTATGGAGTTATGTCGTTTGTTTTCAGCTGGTCAGACATGAATGTCAGTTTCAAAAGGAGTCCCCGCCACTTCATTTGTATATGACTTTAAGCCTGAATGTTTTGAGTTATGTTTTGAATGCCCATACATTTTTTTCCCTTTTGTTTGATTGATTGCTTGCCTGTGCACACATTTGTTTGAATTCATAATAATGTTCGTGTTACAATGCATAATGACCAAAAGACAGCGGAAACTCACCCATTAACAGGAAAATAAGAAATTAAGTGACTTACGGAACTTGGGTCATTTTGCAAAGCCTATAATCTCAAAGTAATATTTGTAGGGGCAGGGACTCCTTTTGAAATAGAAATTCATGACTGACCTGCTGAGAACAAAACATAACTCCATACAAAAACAAAACAAAACATGTTCTTTATTGACTCTTTATGACCATCGGCCATTTTGCAGCTTTTCAGATTTCCAAACTTTTTTGAGGAGTTTACATGTGACTGGCTAGAGTAGGTTTCGTGGAAGGATTTGTCTTGAATTTATTTACTTGAGTTGAGGAGAAACACGCATTTATTTTCCAGTTGTTGAATTGATCTCCTGCCCTAATAAATAGACATTGAACTCAAAGAAAGCTATACAACAAAGAGGAAATGTATGACTATGAAATTTTCACAGCACAAACTTAGAACAGCATATTCAATTGTGTCCTAACTTGATGACTTCTTTAAATCTTATTTCTTTGAGTAACCTGAGTATTAAACAAAAACTGTAACACACGATCAGACGTTCAGTTAAGGCGGTTACAAATGTAGATCAGAGGTTTTACATGTATTTTTCCCCCACAAAATGTAGTTAATTTCAGTGAATCTGCATGATGTATTTTACACGTGTGCATGAATCGCAATACAATAAACTGTCCTACTTCCGAGAGTTTGCACTTTTTTGTGTTTACTCGATGCTGCGTGTCAACAAACTTTTGTATTTTTGTTTTTGGCACGAAATTTGGACATTGAAAAAAAGTTCGGTCACTGTTATGAAACGACTGCACGCACATGATGCGCACGTAATCTATTATGATCACGAAAAGTAAAAATAAAAAAAAATAAAAAGAAATGCCCAAGAACCAAATGAGTTAAAACATATACTGACTAAATTGTATATGCAGGCTGGAAAGATTTGTCTTGAATTTGTTTACTTCACGAGAAACAAGCATTAATTCACTAGTATTTAAAGCAGAATGAAACCCAGACATCTTCCTGTACTCAGAGAATACAGAACAATAAAGGAAATACAACAGTGAAAGTTTGAGCAAATTTGGTTGAACTGTTCAAGAGTTATGAATGTTCAAAGTTTATCTAATCGTTGTTATGGAGGATTCTTAAATTGGCAACTCAACCACTTTTTGAGATGAAAGTGTGGAGAACTCCCCATTGGCTTTGTACACAAATTTTCACTTATTCTCATTTTTTTTATGAAATATCTGATTGCCTCTTGCTTGCTGTACAAGTATGCCCCAGCAAAAATGATTAGTACATGTTTTCTGGAAGAATTTGATTACCTTTACAACGAACATTGCAGAAAAAAACGAAAATTTGTGAAAATTTGTGTACAAAACCAATGGGGAGTTCTCCACACTTTTATCTCAAAAAGTGGTAGTGTTTCCAATTTAAGTATCCTCCATACATAAGGATTATGTAAACTTTAAACATATATAACTCTTGAACGGTTCAGTCAAATTTGTCCAAACTTTCGCCATTTTCTTTCTCTCATTGTTATCTATTCTCTGAATGCAAGTAGATGTATGGGTTTCATTTCCCTTTAATCAATCTCCGACCCTGATAGAAAGTAATCCCACACTACACAACAAATTCCATTGTTATATACCATTTTTTGATAATAATAATTGTACAACAAATAAGAAAATGTGTAACCATATTTAATAAAGTAAAAACTTTAAAGACACAGGCTAACATTGAAAAAAGTCAAACTTTGATATGTCAGCTATATAGTAGTGTTTAAATGGACGAATAAACGCCCTAGAATACAAAAGTTTGGAAAGTTATGTTGCCACTGGCAAGATATGCATGAATAAACAATTTCCACTCTGGCGGAGTATGAAATAGCTTGGATCTATACACAGTACGTCTATGTGAAAAAATGGGCACATGAATCCGGTCAACCCGAGTGTTTGTAGATTTTCACTGTTTTAAAGCACTAAATAGTCATTTGAAAATACAATTTTTTCAGGGCTTCATTCTTAGTCCTTACAAAGACACTTAGAGCATGGGGGATTGATATGTAGCTCACATTTTAAAACCTGTGGTCGTTATTAGCCTGTGGCTTTAAACAGCATACTTAATTCTGGGAGCACAGTGTCCTAAATTGAGGACTACATCTAATCTTACTCTTTTTTTAAAATCAACTTCATCCTTTTAACACCAAGACTAAAGTGAGGAGGTCCAAAATTTAATTGATTTTGAATTTTTGATTCAGTTTATTGATTGATTGATTGATTGATTGATTGATTGATTAATTGATTTTGAATTTTTGATTCAGTTTATTGATTGATTAATTGAATGATTAATTGATTAATTGATTAATTGATTGATTGATGGATTGATTGATTGATTGATTGATTGATTGATTGATTGATTGATTGATTGATTGATTGATTGATTGATTGATTGATGGATGGATGGATGGAGTGACTGATTGATTGATTGATTGATTGATTGATTGATTGATTGATTGATCGATTGATTGATTGATTGATTTAAATATTATTTATATGCTCATCTATTATTCATTTACTGAGTTGATATTTCTTTCATTTATGATTTTATTGTCTCATTTAATTTCTTAGAAGGATCTTAATGACACCTTTCTCTGAACAGACGTGACCATTTTGTATGGTTACTGTAGGTAAGGCCATGGAATCAACTATGTAAGCAGACACGTATACTATTCTAATTTATCTGTTTAAAGGTAGGGAATCTCATTTGCAACCCTCCTATAACACAGCAAAACATAATTTATGTCCTTAGGCTATTTATAAAGGACTTGCCTGTGAAATCTGAAGATCAGAAATTACATAGAGTTTGAAAGATGAGCAAAAAAATGAATAATTGAGTAGTGTATGTCTCAAACACACTGATTCAAATCTCACTTCAGTCCTAATACAGTACTTGTGTAATACCAGACGGTTGACTTACATCTGTGCTGGCATGTGTTGGGCACAAAAGGAATGCAAGTTCATCTACGTGTACAAACCTATTGCACTTTGCTTTCAGTGGCACTGTCCACGCGAGACCTCCGTGCATGCACTGTCTAGAAATAGACTATGAGACAAGTAGAATTTTTGTCATTATAGAGTAAAAAAAAATCAAATCAAATTGAAGTCTAAGGTTTACTATAATTCCGCTAAAACTGCGTTTTCTAACTCTTACACTTTGCTAAAGGTTCTTAAATAGCATTTTCTTCTATATACCACTGTTTATACACAATGTTAATTTTAGGCGTGCAAAAGAGATACCCGGAATTCAAGCAGAGCCTAACACGCCACCAACGGTGATTGCCAAGTATCGTGTCCAGAAACTTTTGCTTTGGGTCGATTCATCGAGATTGCTGCAGCTTAGACTGACGCTCCCCCAGTGGCGTAGCCAAGGGGAGCGATTGGGGGCGAGTCGCCCCCTAAGAATTTGGCAAAAAAAAAAAACCCCCAACACACGCCTCCCCACCCCGCCCAGTCCCGCCCCGCCCCCCACCCCCCACCCAACCCACCCCACCGCACCCCCCACCCCCTCCCCCCCCCAACCCACCCCCCACCCCCTCACCCCCCCCCCCCCCACCCACCCCCCCCTCACCCTCCGCCCACCCCATCCCCCCTCCCCGCCCCCCCCCAACCCACCCACCACCACCCCCCTCCCACCCCCCCTTTGGACTCCCGTGCAAGCCTGACACCTCTCCATTTCCTTTTTTCTTCACTTGTATAGCAACATAGATCCTCCGCACGCAATACTCACATACAGGCGAGATTTAGACTACCTCATCCTTTTAATAACGCGTGTTGTACAGAAACACATGGTCAAAATTTCGGCGCGCTCGCGCGACAAATTCTGCAATCTTACGCGATCTAACACTTTTATGCAGATGGAACGCAAAATAACGCACACTACAGTAGTCGCCTATCGCTGACTTGATATAACTAATCACCACCACATCCATGCCACATAATAATAGCCATGCACCTCAACTACTATAATACCATAAATCAATTAAATTATCCACACTAATAATAATAATCAATTAATCTCACCATACACTAATACCTTGAACATCTTTTGCTCTACTCGCGCCACTAAACCACAAGCACAAATTGCATGGATCACTTAGCCAGCTAGTTTACTTAGACCCAGAGCATAAAGCTCTACAACAAGCGCATTTGTTGTGCCTAAGTTTAATGCTCATATTATCGCAGTGCTTTGCGCAGCATTGTTTAAAACCAGTCACAATAATATTCTTGTATTCACATAGAAGTTATTTAATAGTTTTGTTATTTTGGCGGTGGGGGATTTGGGCACTAGGGTTTGCCTCTGCCATGTATCTGTCAGTAGCCGTTAGCGTTACAAAACTGCCGCCATAAACATTTTCAAACTACAATACTCAAAGACTGTTAAAAAGATAAATATTGTGTGTTGATAAGTAGTGTTTTTGTAGTATAACGTTTCAAGAATTGCTTCAGATTAATTTAATTTCTCAGATTAATGATTCAGATCAATTTGATCATAAAGAGGCAAACATATGTTAGATTTGACTAAAGTGTAAAACTACAATATTTTATCTCATTTCTCGCGAGGGAAACACAGTGTTGTGTTTTTCAGTGTTTCGCACGCGCGAACTTTTTTGATGAAAAATTAATATGGTTTGGTTGTAAAAATTACGAGTTTTTTTTGGCTCGCTCGCACTACGCCGCTGCATTATAGAATTTATAATTTTCTCGTCTCCTGCGGACCAATCAGGCAGGCAGAATTAACTTTGGGGGCTTAACTTGCCACAAAAATCATGAGTTTGATTGTATTGTTTCTGTATTCGAACAGAAAGCATAATTAATGTGACTAAAAGTGAATTTTACACGCAAATGGCGTAAATAGTTGTAAAGCGAAATGGATAGTATTTTAACCGTAGACATTCTCACTTACGATTACAGTCAGGGATCACGCCCCATGCAATTGGGAACCATGGTCTCGGAGCAACTCTGCGTACAATATTATAGATAGAATTCCCTTTTACCATGTTCTATTGGGCTAGTGTATATATGGATCACATTCTTATGAAGCATTACTACAATGTATCTCCGACGTCATTTGTACTAAATCACATAGAATTATCGCCCACTCTGTCATTATACTGGCCTTTATCTTAAATCCACATAGGACTGTTTATATAGTCGATAAAGATGCCAAAAAACTAGCGCACCAAATCGCACACTGGAATTAATTGCATCAAACTTCTAAAATGCTCTCGCCGTCGGAGGGGGGGGAGGGGAACTCCACCTCACACCTTCCACTCCCAACCCTTCGCTCGCTCCGTTCCCTCGGATATTCCGCTCGCCGCCCCCCTAAGATCAAATCTGGCTCTGTCACACACTGCGCTCCCAGATCTATTTGTAAAGTTACGAAATACGAAATAGTCAGTATCGAGTAATGATTAATCTATATTTAATAGCGGAATAAAATTTATTGATTGTTTAAACTCTTGGAACGAGCAGGTTACCGGGGGGTGGTTCGGGGTCCGGTTCACTTGTCTATTAGAAGGTGCACACGATTGCTGCGTGTTGAACAAAAAAAGATCGGTAATGGAAGCGGGCTGATATTTCACCGAGGCATAGAGGGGTTGATATTTCGCAGCTACAAGTTTGAAAAGAGTAGCAAATCGCCAAAATCAGAGGAAGGGCTTACTTATTAACAGTAGGGTTGATTTCGACAAGAGTATTCTTTTTATGCATTACTTGAATACTTGTTTAAGTATATTGAGAATAGATGAGGATATACTTACTTTGTTTAGGGTCATTTTGAAAGTGCCATACACGGCATGGTGTTACAGCTTGTTAATGACTAATGCCCCCCCCGGGGGGGGGGACAAGTTATCAAGTAAACACACCACCAATACGCTGGCTGGGAGGATACCAATCTCTTATATGCATCCTTGCCATATCAGTCCAGTTGCTTGCCCAGACGTCAGTACACACATATATACACACCGAAACATCATATAATGCAATTCGCATTCTTCAAGAATTTGACCTCCCTTTTATTTAATTTCATTATTTTATATCAAATACTATAACCGGTATAAAAAAACTACAATACTATTACGAACATATTCATTTGAATATGAAGATTTCAGTGATTTCGCATCTTCCCGAATCGATTCAATGTGACAAAGAAACGATTTGCATCTCCCTTTTAGAACATTCATGGTGTTGTTAAAGACGCTATTTAACACTGTGGAAGACACGTTAAAAAATTGTCGAACTTTGCTATCTGACATATCTGACAGTGTTTGAATGGACAAATAAACACCTTAGAACACAAAAGTTTGGACAGTTATGCTGTCACTAGTACAATATGTGCAGATTCAAATTGGCACATTAATTTCCTATCGGGCGATAGGAAATTCTGCAACACAGCAGTCTATGGGGGACAGCTGGAATAGTCTCTCAATGGTTTTTACCTTTTTAAAGCACTTACTGATGGTTTTAAACTGCAACTTTTTCAGGGCTTCATTTTTAGACCATGTCAGAGACACTGGTAGCATGGGGAATCATGCAGCTCAGATTTTTTAAAACTGGAAACACTGTTATACAGTGCCTTTAAAGTGATCGGCTAACATTGTGGAGCTTCAATTTAAAAAATTGTCAAACTTTGATATCTGAGCTACATAGTAGTGTTCAAATGGACAAATAAACACCCTAGAATACAAAAGTTTGGAAAGCTACACTGCCAATGCATGGCAAGTTATACATGAATAAACAATAAAACTCGTAGCGAGTTTTATTAACCTAGGTGTACACACAGTAAGTCTATGGGAGGAAATGGGCAAGTGAATCTGGTCAACTTACGATTTTACTATTTTAAAGCACTAAATAATCATTTTGAAATACAATTTTTTTCGGGGCTTCATTTTTAGACCTCATCAAAGACACTGGTAGCATGGGGAATCATGCGGCTCAGATTTTTTTTAACTGTGGAAAATGTTAGCCAATACCTTTAAATAATTCAATTCCTTCCAACAATTGCAGATTGAGAAAAGAAGAATATAAGAGAAGCTTTAAAGGGAGAGTCCATCCTGATGTCAAATTGGTTTTAATAAAAGCAAAAACAAAATGAGAGAAACATATTAATGATAGTTTGGCGAAAATCCACCAGAGAATAACAGAGTTATGAAATTTCAAAGTTTTAATTTTGTGACGTCACATGCGAGCATTTCCCCATATGTCATGTAATATTTTTTTCCACATAGTGCTGGTAATTGATTTTTTTTTTTTTTGTAGAAGCCTGTATGAAATAATGTTTCTGATTACATGTATATTGAATGCACAGGTATTTGTTTTGAGAAAAATGGCACTTTATGGAATTTATAGGAGAGATACTCGCATGTGACGTCATAAATTTAAAACTCTAAAGATGCATAACTCGGTTATTTTTTGATAAATTATCGCCAAACCTTCATTGATAGGTTTCTCTCATTTTTCTGCTTTTATTAAAATCGACTTGACGTCAGAGTGAACTTCCCCTTTACATGAACTTTCATTCTTCCATGTATAGGAAAGAAAGGAGAAATTTAGATAGAACTATTTGGGGACTTGGTGTTTCATGTGGAGCTGTGAATCACATGCAGGCATTAATCATCGGAAGTAAACTGAGGGCGCTATTACAGAGTAAGTGTCATGAGGGATTGCTGGTTAACGCAACGTGATCAATAGTGAAATTCCGGGCATAGTGCATACTAGTTTAATTCTACAATGTTGTTCGCCTCACCATTTATCTATTCAGTGCTCTATTTTTCGCTGAGGATTTTAGCTTACCTCAGCCAAAGATTAAAAGGGAAATGAAACTTATAAAATATACACCAGAGAATCTTATGTTTAAAAAAAAAAAACAGTTTGAGAACTTTGAGTGGCGAACCCGGGGTGGTGAATTTTCAAAGTTCCAGTCTGTCTTGGTTATGGGAATTCTCAAGTTGGCAACTCCGCCACTTTCCTTGTTAACAG
The DNA here is from genome assembly GCA_001188425.1 of Eucidaris tribuloides. Lineage (NCBI taxonomy): Eukaryota > Metazoa > Echinodermata > Echinoidea > Cidaroida > Cidaridae > Eucidaris > Eucidaris tribuloides. The sequence goes on along the minus strand of JZLH01S0635785.1, from coordinate 4,195 downwards.
TATACACAATTTTCATGTTGGTTGCTCAGATCAGATTGCATGCAGTAATTGGCCAATTCTTTTGGTGAAGCACGTAGAATCGAATGTGTTTATATAAAGAGGACATTGGTTTTAGATGAAATCTGAGAAAAGTACAGGCAATTAAAAACCTGTCTACAAAGAGAATGAAAAGCTGTCCGAGCTGTCATCACAAAAACAGAGGTAGTTGCCAATTTCACAAATCCTTATGACACTTAAAGCCCAAGTATAGTTTTGGTAAAAATATGAAATTCTTTGCAATTATGTTATAGATACACCTATATCATCTACGGTATTAATACCCTGAAAATTGCTCTCTCTGAAACTTTCCCATTTTTTAGATATTACTCAAAATGTAAAATCTCCGGGGGGGGGGACCACGAGATTTTCCATAGGTAATGTACATACCACTATGCTCTCCTTTAATCTAAACATCATAATTTGTCACTATAAACAATTTTCAGTAGGTATGGTGCTGTTTTCTGATGTCTGGTGTGACAATAGAATACTTTGTGACAGATTGACCAAAAATTTGTCTGATCGACCAAAACTATACCATAGTTTCAAGCATTGATAACTGTTGATGATTTCTTTCAATTTGTTCAAAACTGTTGTACTTTTAGCTTGATATGTTCAGAATGCACTGAACATGGATAGCCTTGCATTCCCTTTGGTGAAAATGTATTACGTTAATAGTGGTGAAACTACAGCAATTTTACTTTCTTGGTCTTGCGCCCCCTACGGTCTTCAGTGAGCTATTCACATATCTTTGACTCTTTGGACGGACTTCGACGAAACTGTCTTGAACACCTGCAGCTGCCCCTGAGGCTAAAAAGTGAAGGGTGGGCCTTCAAACGAAGGGGGGGGGGGTCTGGAAGCCTTCGGGTGATTTTTTTTTGTCATAGAAAACAAATTTTTCGCACAAATTACCCCACTAATTATACATAATGTATGTTTTAAACAAAGGTTGTCCCTAACGACCGGAGAGCTTGCCCGACCCCCGACATAGCAACAACCTCGCCCGGCTGGCAGAAGGGCGTTAGCAATTGCTCTAAGCAGAAGGGCGTTAACAGTCCGGCTGGCAGAAGGTCGTTAGCAAATGTTCTAAGCAGAAGGGCGTTAACAGTAAATTGCTTGTAACGTGACAACCATTGGCTTATTTCACATGAAATCAAAGTATTGTGATCAATCCATAAGGCGAAAATATGGAAGCCTCTGGGTTTCAAATTAGAGGCAATCATAGATCAGCAGTTGCGATCTAAAATACAGAGAAAGACAAATGAAAAATCTATTATATCGTATTTTCACCTCTCTGAATACTCCCTTTCGTTTAATAATAATAATAAAAAATATGTCCGCCTTGGACTAGTTGACGCCCTTCTGCTTAGAGCAATTGCTAACGCCCTTTTGCTAGCCGGGCGACGTAATGTAGCTGTACTATGTAAGCTGGATTACAACTGAAATGTATACCCTATAAACAGATTTATGGAATGATTTTTTGGGGGGTCCCCGTAGAAGAAAAATCTGTACAGTTGAATACATTACAAAACTGGTCTATTGTCCAACATTTGCGATTCAATTATTTTTAAGTCCACTGAAAATTTTGCACTTCACAACCGTCTCTGTCTGTTGCAACGAAGTTGCACTCACAATATTCACACATGCATGCAAACGGGGGGGGGGGGAGGGAGGTGAAACTACTCATTCGACAAACATTTTTTTTTTTGAAGTACAGTTTAAGAAGAACTTCCCGCCCAATCCTGCGTCCTTGTTACTTTATTTTCTACTTTGCCACACTTATACACGTAGAAATGACGCTAAACATGAATTAAGTGATTTGTTTTTACACTCGAATTTTTTATTAATAATTTCAGCAGTGATGACAATCAATTTTTTGCCGTAAACAAAATCTTGGTGACCCTTTCTGTTACATACATCTCGTATAATATTTCAATGTCTCTGGAAACCTGACATTCTTCAGTCACACTAAATCTCCTTTACTATATGAAATAAAATAAATTATTAATAAATTACATGTACTAATAAAGTAATTGAATAGATCGTTAACTGACTAAAGAAATGAAATATCATTAATTATTACCATTAATGAAAAATTGAATAAACTAGACATAAATTTATTTGCAGTATTACCGTCAAAGTTTGAGCAAATTCACCATTCAAGAGGTCTGATCTTTTAAAGTTTTGATCAGTCTGTGTTATAGTGGATTCTTAAGTTGGCAGCATCGCCAGATTCAGCGCACTCACCCTCCATTCGTTTTGTTCATAGAATTTCATTTGTCTACTTTAACCAATTTTCTATTCTACTACATGTTACGATAAAATGACTCTGCATTCCTTTCTAAAAATGAATTAGGTCACATCAACTGCTTAACTAACATTTCTGAAAAAAAGGTAAAAATTTGAGAAACTCTGTTTGTATTCAAGAGTGTACCAGTATAAAAGAAAATACGTTTACTTTCCTAATCTTACACGCAGGAATTTCTGCTCTATCACGATGTACTCTTTTTATCGTTCATGATCTTATATTACTCTGCAGGGAAGATTTTAATTTTAATCTTTTTTTTGGGGGGGGTGATTGGTTTGGTTCAGACAATCATCATTTAAGGGAATCTTATTTTCTGTCAAGCTGCATTTGCTTTTACTTAGATTTCCTTTTTATTATACAATTATCATTTTAGAATAACTGTGTGTTTGTAATATGTTTGTGTAAATCCTTATCTTTGAATATTTGAATGTTATTTTTTTAAAATGTATGAATAATAAATAAAACGAATTGAATTGAATTGAATTGAATTACTAAAGCGTAATTTGTGATTTTACAATAAAAAAATTATCGTCTCTTATGATAGTTTCATTTTTTGTTGTGATAGTAAAGTGATAGATAATCTCTTTTAATGAATTCATAAGGAATACGATGTTTTACTATTTCAGCCACCGGAAAATATCGAATTTGACAAATGGATATTGACTCGGAGTTGAAGGTTATTCCAGGTTGATCTTGCCTACGCAGAAAAGCTGGTATCTGAAGAATACGAGTAATCACTGGAGACTGATGAAGTATTCGTGTCCTCTGTGTTGAGTTGGTAGCATCGGATAGTTGCTGTAAATAAAAACAAAATGTGAAATTGTTGTAAAATAAGAGCTGACAAAGGACAACAGGACCCTGGGAACGATTTTTTTCACCGCGGGTGCCGAGATATATATTTTCGCGGCCAAATTCGCGGCCAAATCAGCAGCCGAAAAGTCACTCAGCGGGAGGGGGGGGGGTACTACGCGGAAAATTTTGCGGCCAAGAATGATTTTTCACAGCCAAAAAAAAAATTCACGGCCAAATCAACAGCCAAAAGGTCGCTCAGTGGGGGAGGGGGGGGGGGTGTCTCGGCAGAAAATTTGTGCGGCCAAAATAATTTTTTCACGGCCTACATTTCGCGTCCAAATCAGCAGCCGAAAGTCTCTTAGAAAAAAAAAAATGATTTTTCACGGCCAAATCAACAGCCTGAAAATCGCTGAGTGGGGAGGGGGGAGGGGTGCTATGCGGAAAACTTTCAACGTCAAAAAAAAAAAATTCACGGCCAAATTTGAAAAAAAAAATAGCCGACGCCGCCCCTGGACGACGTATAATGTAATACATCATGACATACCGGTACACCCCCAGCACCCCAGAGCCATGAAGGACAATTTTGATTGGATTGGTTCTGTGAAGAAATTTCGAGTTGTCTTGGCATTCACACTATTTTGCAGGGCTCTTGGAACGATTTTTCTTTCTTTTCTTTTCTTTTTTTCGAAGGGAAGGGGTAAGGATGTTGCGCCTATAAGGAAGGAGGGAAGTAGCCCAGTAGATTGTGCAAATCAATGCGACAGCGCAAACAAATATTGGATTTTAAGTTTTTGTCTTCGAAATTGTATATTTCCTGCGCAAATGTCGTTTCAAAATCAGGAACGCATATTTATTGAATTAATTGTATAACAGAATATTTATTGACGTGTTGTCTTTACACTTGTAAGACACTGCCCGTAAGAGATGAAATATCATTGACTGCATTCTTCGCAATGGTTGTCAAATACTTACTAACAAAAATAAACATATTATTAGTAAACCCAAGAACTTACCGCATTTGAGATTGGAGCATCGATTTGAAATATGAAAAGAAAAAAA
>JZLH01S0635779.1:2201-23757 GCA_001188425.1 Eucidaris tribuloides | reverse complement strand
CCCCCCCAAAAAAAAAAAAACGAAGAAAAGAAAAATAATAATCACACAGCAGTTTGTAGTCTTGTTACTTTAACTGTTCAGAGTCGCAAAACACCTCAAATCTTCCCTACAAAGGGGGAGGGTTTTTTTAGCCCACCATTGTCACTCCGTGCCAGCTAACGACGCCTGTGACACTCAAATATCGTTATCAACCCTCTGCTGGGTATAGAATGTCGAAATATTCGTTCTATAACCCACAACGGTCAAAACTTGTTTGTTACCATGGAAACGGACTGACCAATGGAATTGATCGTTACAAAGTATATATGGCTACGCAGTATTTTTTTTTCTTGGCATTCCCGCAATTTTGGGATCGCAATGGAAATTTGATGTAGAGTTCACAGCAGGGGGGAATCTAGTGACAAAATTCTTCTTGTGTAGCCCACTGTGGGGTATGCTACGTCGAAAACCTACCATTGCGTCACCGCTGCGGGGTGAATATCAACAGTCTAAATTTTAACCCTTTTTTGCTCCCGTAGGGTGGTGTTAATTAACATTAGCATCGTAATTCGGTTTCAGATTACCAATGAAACGGTTTTAATGGTTTGGAAAGACTTCCATCATACAAAAGTTTGTACATTTTTTTTTCAGGATTTAGTGCCAACTGACATTTAGTAAAACGTCCAGGTTACGAAAATTGTTTTCATTTGATGTTTCCAATCCAAAAAAAGTTACGTTTAAGCTCAGAAAGCGTACATGCACTAATACATAAATTAGAAAAGCGTCCCACAAAAATATAATCCCATGCTTGACTATAGTAAAGTCAATTTATTTCACTTTTCTACTAGTTTTCTCGAATATTTTCACATGACATAAAAAAGTTTACACTGTTACAAGTTCTTAATAAATAATAGTCACACTAATCACATACTTTGTGGCAAACGAAATATTGTATTTATTGAGGGTGGATCAATATGATTTTATGTTTTGTTATCAAAGGTTACGTCTGGAAATGTATGCACATTTTCCTGGTTAAAAAAATTCATTTTATCGAATAATACCATTCCAGTACGATGTGTTTTTTTTTTGGGGGGGGGGGTTAAAGTACTGAGAATGTGAGTGTTAATACAAATTTCAGCAAATACAGAATTACATATTTGGTATGTTCCGTCTGCAAATAATATAAACATTGGGATCAAGTTAAGAAAAACTCGAAATATAAATCGTCAATATACACTAACGTTCGCATTCTGTGTCGTAAATGAACACAGTTTAATCATTGAATTACATTTTTTTGCGGGTTATCAGACATATCTGTTTTAGGGTTTGTATATATCAAATATCTTTTGCGTGCACGTTTTCCTACGAATTGTGTTATTTGAAGAGAATGGCAATAGATTTTTGCCACAAGTCGATGACCCTACAGCTATGAACCCGGAAATAAGACGCATCACGTCGATTAAACGCTACATTATACAAATAAATGGAACTACCTCAATTCTGAATTTTCCCCAAGTAACATACGGATAAAATTGGGACCTTTGGTTCGAAATTTTATTTTCCTGGTGTCATGACAAACCTACAAAGGATCCATGTTATATTTATTATACCTCAATCTTGAATAGAATCTATGTATCTGTCCCAAGTGTTTCAGCGAGATTTTCGTGTTAATGTCTGTTCCAACGACGTCACTTCAATCTCATTTGTAATTATAGATGGATTACCTTTCAACATAACCTCTTAACGTTTTTTGGTGGAATTGTGTTTTCGAAGAAGTCTGGAATGCCCTCGCTTTCATAAAAATACGATGCGAGCTATGTCTCCATTCTCATTGCGTTTTGTCCGGTATAGCTGCAAGCTAAAACGCCTGAATATCTCGACGTTCCGATGACCGCCGCTGTTGAAAAATTGGAAAATTTGGGAAATTGCATTACCTCCGAAAAATGGTCCTAGAATAATAACGCCTTACTCAAAATCAATGATCTTGGTATCATTTTATTGGAAAAAGAATGTTCTAACCAACGAAATAAAAGTTAATGACATTTTGCCGATAATGATGAAGAAATTAGCGTTCATACTCGTAGCATTCTTTCTGGGCCACCCTGTATAACACTGTGGAACCCCGGTTTAAAAAACTTGTCGAACTTTGCTATCTGAAATATCTGACAGTTTTTGAATAGACAAATTAACACACTAGAACACAAAAGTTCGGATAGTTATTCTGTCACTAGTACAATATGTGCAGATACAAAATGGCACATTGATTTTCTTAAAATTGCTTTTTTAAAGCACTTGATTATCGTTTTAAACTGCAATTTGTTCAGGGCTTCATTTTTAGACCGTATCAGAGACACTGTTAGCATGGGGAATCATGCAGCTCACATTTTTTAAATGGAAAAACTGCTATACAATGAATTTAAAGCAATTTAAATACATGATCCTGGACTGGCATCAGACTTCGGTGCGATTAATTTGTTCAAGCAGGAAAATGTTCATATATTTTCATGACATAAACTTTGTTGATTAAAAATAAAATCATTTATCCAGACTCAATGGATACAATACATCGTTTGCCATTATGTGACAGTTTATTAAAAATTGTTACAGTGTAAAGTGTTTTATGTCATGTGAAAGACTTTTAAAGAAACCGTTGAAAAGTGAAAGAATATATCATTTTGCATAATATTAGGTATAAGTCAGTACATGTGTTTGGGCTGCAATCGTTATTCGATCTATTAGAGCAAATACTAGAATTGTTTTCTTTATTACAATCATCGAGTACATTTTTTTTCGTACCTTGGATCTTTTGGTTTAGGACAATTTGACAAAAAAACTGTTAAAACCAGGGGGTTTGTGCCAAAAATGAGGTTTTAATCATTTATGAATCTCGTCAATATAACATAAAACTAAAATTATGTCTCCACACAGTGTGTGCTGAAAATCAATAACAAGAGAAACGCTGAGAATTTATAGGTCAGTGAACTTTTAATTACCTTGCTCAAGGACGGCTTGACCTTTCGCCATTTACTTTTTGGGTCTTATATATTTTGAGAAAAGTTTTCTGTTGTATAAACTTATCAAATTTTATCAAACTGTATATCGTTCGATAGACATTCTAAACATGTTTATCTGACACTACGTATGTGAAAATCTACTTAATATTTGTACGGGAATTATTATGCTATAAACCAATAACGGGAAATTATGTTAATTTAGAGTTCATTGAACCCTAATGAGCTTGCTCATCTTTTAGTATTTAAGGTGTAAATCTTAAGCAAAACTAAAAGCGTTTTAGTATATTCTAACTTTAATTTTACGCCAATTTGTACCAAATCCGAAAAATGTGAACATTTGAGAGTTTTAGCCCACACTGAGGGCTCTGATTTTTTTTCTAAAGTTTCCTCCCAATGAATTTCATTGGACAGATATTAGTGATATATTTCATTTAACACCCATTATGTGAAAATCACGTTTCCGTTTCATACTTATTACAGGAAAACCAATATAAGGGGAAATTATGTAATTTTGGGGGTCACTGAACTTTTAGTGACCTTGTGCAATGTCGAATTGACCTGCTTACATAATTTTTAGTCATCTTTTAGTACATATTTTAAGAAAGTTTTTGAGGTGTGAATCGTATGCAAAACCAAAAGCGTTTAAGTATTTTTTTTTAACTTTAATTTCAGACCAATTTGTACCAAAATCTTTAAAGAATTTAAAATTTGAGGGTTTTGGCCCAAAACAAGGGTTTTGAAATTTTCAAATGTGCTCACAATGGATATTTTTGGGCCGATATTAGTGATATCTTTCATTTGATGTCCAATATGTGGAAAAACATGCATCCGTTTAAGATTTACTATAGGGAAACCAATATAAGGGGAAATTATATGAATTTAGGGGTCATTAAAATAATTGACCTTGCGCAATTAGGGCTTGACCTGCTGACAGACATTTTGGTCATCTTTTGCAATATATTATGGAAAATTTTTTGAGGTGTACAATCGTATTCAAAACCATAACCGTGGTATTAAATTATTAGTTTTATTTCAGACCAATTTGTACAAAAATATGAAAAAAATATTAACATTTTTTAGTTTTTAGTAAAAAAATAAGGGGGAATTTAACATGATCAAATCTCATCACAATGAATATCGTTGTATAGATATTTGTTTAATATCTTTCCTTAGATACCACAGACGTAAACATTTCGTGACCTGTACAGGAAATATATGCAGAAAGTCGGACACATAGGTATTACGGGTCAAATTAGAGGTCATTGACCTCTGACATCACGTTCCACCACTCACGACACTCAACAAATCACTTTTTAAAATGTGTCAAGAGATGTTCAACCAAATATCATAACAGGATGCCTGGTCATTTTTGTCAAATAAATTCTGGCTATTTCTCTGGGTGTATAAGTGCCACTGTGCTAAGACGAGTATATACATTTTATTAGGTAATAAGGTAACAGAAAATATAATTTCTGAAAACGCATATTCAGAACAAATGGAGGGTTGTTCTGCTATAGCATAAAAGATGACAGCTTTGCAATCTACAAAAGGACACAGGTGACTGTAACTTTCAACATTTATAACAATATGACATAAATGAAGTACTCATATAGAATCTCAGTCTTTCACTCTGTGGATTTTTCTTTCAATGAATCCAATTTAATGACTGGGGGAAGTTGTCATTTATAACCTATTATTACAGATGACCAGTAACATTTGTAATGGACACTGTTGCTAGGTTTCTAAACACTACACAAAAAGTAAGTTCCTCTTTTTCAAAATACCATAACTTTTTAATGAAATAAGTTTTAGCAAAATAATGTGGCAGGAACATTTCCACACTCCTTGACTAACCTCTGTGTGAAAATAAGATTAATCTGTCCAGCCATGCATGAGTGAGCATGAATTAAAGGCAAAAATGTCACTTTTCAAAAGTCATCTCATATGCAAAAATAATGGCAAATAATGGTATTTTTTGCTGTATTTATAAAGTGTGCTCACTGAACCCTGACATGGTTACAACCTCTTATGTCCATACAACGTGTAAAGATACACTTTGCTGAAAAATATTTCAATTTTTTGAATAAACTTAATGGATTTTACAATTTCAAAATTGAGGATGGATGGAAATTGTTAAATTGAGCTCACTGAAGCGTAAATGTGCGAAAAGTGCCAAAAGAATTGTTAGGGGGTCAAACGATGGCTGATTAACATAAATAGTGCTTAATCATTCAACAGAAACAGAATTTGTCAAAATCATGCATCACAAATCCCTCAAAATGACCCTTGTGACTTTTGAAAAGTGACGTTTTTGCCTTTATTACGTGCTCACTCATGCATGACTTGACGAATCAATCACATTTTCACACGGAAGTTAGTCAATATGTCAGAAACACTCCTGCCAAATTATTTTGCTAAAAACTATTTCGTTAAAAAGTTATGGAATTTTCAAAAAGGGGGAAGTTATTTTTTGTGTAGTGTTTAGTTTGGAATATATAAGGTTAGCATGGAGTTATATTTATGTATGCGATAGACACCGGAGCAATTGTCGCCAGAGTAAATGTCATGAAACCCACGAAACAATGAGCTCACATCATTACTTATTCCCTAAAAGTTGTTTCGTAATGAAATACATCTCCTTACCTTTCCGATTGATAGTAATTGAAACTAGAGCAGTTGACTGCGCGCAGTTGATGGGCATGCCTCTGCAGTCCACACTCCCATCCAATTGATGTAATTTAAAAAGCTTCAAGTTACCATGGTAGCAAGACCAATTAGATGAATAAGCATAAGCCCATGTGACCCTTGACCAAGTTACAGTAAAATCCTACTCAAGCAGTTTTTAAATTATCGTGATAATGAGCTCAATTCGGACATGAGGCCTTGTGAACTTTGACCTCTGACCTTTCAACTCTAAAATCAAATCAGTAAATTGGTGCCTTATATTAGATACTTCTCCCGAGTTACATCAAAATCGGAAAAGTCATACTCAAGTTATCACAATAATGAGCCCAAATCAGACACATTTAAGGCCCGGTGACCTTTGACCTTTCAGCTCCAAAATCTAATCAGATCATTGGTGCCTCATTATACATACTTCACCCAAGTTACATGACAATCCGACCAGCTGCTCTCAAATTATCGCGGTAATGAGCCCAAATCAGACATATTTAAGGCCCGGTGACCTTTGACCTTTGAGCTCCAAAATCTAATCAGTTCATTGGTTGCTCATAATTCATACTTCACCCAAATAACATACAAATGTGAATGGCCGTTCTCAAGTTATCATGGTCACTAGTCTAAATCAGACATATTTTAGGCCCGGTGACCTTTGACCTTTGACCTTTCAGCTCCAAAATCTACTCGTTTTATTGGCTATTGCCTTAATACTTCTTCATCCAGTTAATCAAATCTGACAGCCACTCTTAGTTATGGCAGTAACAATCTCAATCAGACATTATTTAAGGTCGTGACCTTTGACCTTTGACCTTGAACTCCAAAGCAAATCAGTTATTTATGCTCATCATACATACTTCACCAAGTTTACATCACAATCTCGAGTAGGCCACTCTAAGTGTATCGCGGTACGAGCCACAATCAGCATATATAAAGATCCGGTGACCTTTGACCTTTGAACTCCAAAATCTAATCTGTTCATTGGTGCCTCACAATACATACTTCACCCACGTTACGTGCAAATTGAACTGGCCGTTCTCAAGTCATCGCGGTAACGAGCCCTAAGACCCGGTGACATTTGACCTTTGACTTTTCAGCTCCAAAATCTAATCAGTTCATTGGTGCCTCATAATACATACTTCACGCAAGTAACTTGACAATCCGACCAGCTGCTCTCAAGTTATCGCGGTAACGAACCCAAATCAGACATATTTAAGGCCAGGTGACCTTCGACCTTCGACCTTTCAGCTCCAAAATCTAATCAAGTCATTGGTGCCTCATTATACATACTTCACCCAAGTTATATGATAATCCGACCAGCCACTCTCAAGTTATTGCCGTAACGAGCCCAAATCAGACATATTTAAGGCCAGGTGACCTTTGACCTTTGACCTTACAATTCCAAAATCTAATCAGTTCATACTTGGTCCTAGTAACATCAAAATCCGATCGGGGGTTCTCAAGTTATCGCGGTAACGAGATCCGGTAACGGACGGACGGACGCACGCACGCACGCACGGACGGACAACCCGAAAACATGATGCCTCCGGCAACTTCGTTGCGGAGTCATAAAAAATATATGAAACATATAATCATTCGGACACCTCCCAAACACTTACATCTTTGCAAGCTAGTTGTTGCATGTGATTTGCATATACACAGTTTTCTTACAGAATTGTTTAAGAATCAAAATTGTTGAACAGTTTCCTGTACATTCGGTAATCGGTATGCAATAGTCTGTACCACGCACATAATTGTTTCTGTGAAATCAAAATCTACAATTTCACGTATGTCGAAAGAACAACTATGAAATGGCACGTTTACTATAACTGGATACCAACTTGCGGGTAATGACGTCATCGGTTAGGTGGGAGAGGGAGGGGTAGTTAAGGGGGAAGTGGCTGGAAATATGGACCCATTATATCCTGCAGTGCCCAACTCCTCGCTAAAGTATATCCTGTATAAGTATACTGCCACTGTAGCGACACCAAAAAATACCTCTAGCAACCAACCTCATGAATGGATGGATTGAGCAAGGGAATGAACCACCCCTCTGCTAAAAAAAAAAAAGCACTCCTCGACTTCTCTTATTGACATTGTACGTAAAATGTGAATTCAAAAAGTTTTGTGTCTTGATATGCTGTTTAATGTTCACGTAGAAATTTGTTTGTAAAAAGTCTGAAACCATCTAAGCACTGTACGTCGCAAAGAATAACCCCCGTTGACCCCACTCCTTAAAGATCATGGATACGCCGCTGGAGCCTTCTGACATTTAAAACACATCATCATTGAGCAAGTAAACCTTGTATTTTCGTGATCATTAGTGATTTATACGAGCATTGGTAAACGTATATAGACTTCGACTCTGTTGACTGTTTCGCAGACCACTCTGGGTGCATCCTGATATTCTCGAAGAAAATGACGCCTTGGATGTGGAATTAAACAGTCTCTGCACCAATACATGTCACGTAGCTTTAACTATAACTTCGGGCTACTCCATCAGGAAAAAAAGAAGCATACCAGAAGTTGTTGTTATCATATAAATCTGTCCTGAAATGTTGTGACCGATGCATACACTGCCTCCGTTCACATAGTCTTGGAAAATGTTGAAGAAATATACCGATGACTGTATGCAAGTCGTTATCGTGTCAAGAGACCAGCAGCATGGATGTTCAAGGAAAAAAAAACTACAAGAGGCCAAGAGGGGTTAACAGGGTAGCAAAAATCATTTAGATTTACATCTGGATGACCGCCGAATAAGACGCTAAGTCTTGACATACGTGATTGCTGTACAAGATCCAGCGTGGTTTGATTGATGTTTCATCCAAAAAAGAGAAATACTGGAATTAAAACCCGAGGTCACCGAGTACATGTTCATGAAAAATTCAGACAATCGTACAGAATCGTTGCAAGCGTAAGAAAATAGTACAGTAAACAAAACTTTGCGCAAGACAGATAATACATTGTTGTTTGATGTGAACTGTAACATGTATGTTCTGCTATAATAATTACCAAGACGCATCCTCACATCAAAACTACGAATTTAAGTTTCCATTGGATGCCTAATATGCTACTTTGGAGGAATCGTAAATGATCAAAATGTCTTTCTGATTGAGGCGAAGTTTGAAGGCTCATTGGTTATACGTCAGAAATTGGAGAATCTGCAACGAAAATGGACGAGATTATTCAAAATGTGTCGGTGGAAACCTATAATGACACTAATGAGAATTTCACGTCTGATGGCAGGACTTTGACGGAAATTGTTCTTCCCGCCTTATCGATGGTGTGTATTATTGCACTTAATATTTTAGGGAACACTCTCGTACTGATTGCCATTGTACGTGAGCGTGATCTTCACAACAAAACATCTGTTTTCATTGCTAATTTAGCTGTTGCCGATTTACTAAACGCATTACCAGCTACAAATGGAATAATAGGCTGGATCCATAACAAGTGGGTTTTGGGCGATACCGCTTGCAGTATTAACGGCGCTACATTAGTGTTGTTATGTTGTGCCAGCATCAATACGTTAGCCGCAGTTGCATTGGACAGATATTTCGCCATTACGGACCCATTCCACTACCGGGAAAGAATGTCAGTTCCCAGAATAATCGCGATTTTACTCTGGATTTGGACTCAGTCTCTTGTTTTGGGGTTTCTGCCTTTCTTCGGTTGGTCAAGGTTTACCTATACTTCATTGCAGTACAACTGTATTGTGGACTGGGCAGACGAAATCTCCTATACGATAACGGTCGCTGTGCTCAATATCGGACTACCGATATCGGTGATGACGTTCAGCTACGCGAATATCTTTCGAGTAGCAACTGTACATCGTCAGCAAATAAATACTCGGATGAATGCAGCGAACCCTCGGAACAAACCTGGACCTGGACCAGCAAGCGAGACCAGTACTCCTACAGCTTCTATCGACATAGGAATGGAAAATATCCGAATGTTTGCGGAACGTGTCAAGCAGTTTCGACAAGACAAGAAAGCCTCCATCACGCTCTTCGTAGTGATGGGAGCGTTTGTATTTTGTTGGCTTCCATACTGTTTTATTGTATTCGGAACCGCGCTTTCATCTCCAAATGCTATTCCTCCCTCGGTATACAACTTCAGTGCATGGTTGGGAATGTTGAATTCGTCCTTGAACCCTTTGATCTACAGCATAACGAATCGACAGTTTCGAGGGGCCTTAAAGCGAAGCGTGACTGACATTTTACGATGTCACTTAAGGCGGCAAAAACAGAATAGGCGTCCAAAGCGAGATAACGTACGCCATGAAATAAACATTGAAATGAAGTAAGCAGTGGATTATTAGAAATATGTAAAACATAAAATATATTGAAATAGGGTTTTATCATCCACAACAACACGTGAAAATCGGATTCAAGTCTATTCAGAAAGGTGATTTGCCAAATAGTTGATGTAATTTAAGAACTCCATTGAGTTGTAGATTTTTTTTCTATTGAGTTGTATGTATAATGATCTAAAACCAAGTTTAAGAGGTTATCATGATTGGAAGAAATTGCAACATTTTGAAATTTCGTGACAACCAAGCAAGGATTATGACAGAGTAGCCTCTCATTAGAATGTGTGCCTTACCGGGGTTTGAGTCATTGACGCCATCATTCGTTAAAGGTATTGGCTAACATTTACCACAGTTAAAAAAATCTGAGCTCCATGATTCTCCCTACTACCATTGTCTTTAATAAGGTCTAAAAATGCCACCCTGAAAAAAGTTGTATTTCAAAATGATTATTTAGTGCTTTAAAAAAAAGTGAAAATCGTAAGTTGATCGGATCCACCTGCCCAGTTTCTCCCATAGACTTACTGTGTGTACATGCACCTAGGCTATTTAAACTCGCCCCGAGTTTTAATTGTTTATTCATGCATAACTTGCCATTAGCAGTGTAACTTTCCAAACTTGTTTTCATTCTAGGGTGTTTATTTGTCCATATGAACACCACTATGTAGTTGAGATATCAAAATTTGACATTTTTTTTAATTGAAGCTCCACAATGTTTACCATTAACTGTCAATTTGTCACCTAGAATGTTAAAATTAAAGCAATAAAACTTGCAATACTGTGTATTGTATATTTCTTTCAAATTTTTGGCCAAAACGACAAGACCATTATTCTGCTTTGAGCCATGCAGTGAGCAGTACACATACGACACAATTACGGTACAAGTGCATTCACGGAGAACAGTATGCGCGCGCATCAATCAGAGTGTGTATATTTTTGTGTCCACCAATGTCGTCATTCAATACAATGACTTATCAAAGTAGAAACCTCAATCCGTTTCCCTGAACACAGAATTCAGATGAAAAGTTTCATAGGTAGTAATTTGCAGATGATATGCGCGCTGGTCTTGTCAAATCTAAATTCATTCTGATTCAAAACTGGTGATTGGAATGGCCTACACAAGCTACAACCTTTCCATACAGAACTGAATACAACGGTTTTCGTCTGATCCCCTGTTACGACACAAATTGTCACCGCGTCACAAATTGTCGCCGGCGACAATCTGTGACGCGGCCACAATTTGTGTCGTCAGGTTTTGAACAAATCGGCACAGATTCTCGCCGGCGACAATTTGTGATGCTCTTGCTGATCCCCAATTTTTTGCCTCACTGGCGACAATTTGTGCCATGAAAAAAAAAAAAACCTAGCGGCACAGATTGTCGCCACCGTCACAAATTGTCGCCACTCAGTGAATATGTGTGTGTCTGTTTTGTATTTCTGTTCGTATGTGTATCTGTGTGTCAGTGTCTGTGTATGGTTGTGTGTCTAATTGCGTGCCTGCTTGTGTCTGTCTGTCTACGTGTGTATGTGTCTGTGTCTGTGTCTGTATGTGTCTGTGTATGTCTGTGTGTCTCTGTGTGTCTGTATGTGTGTCTGTATTTGTCTGTTTGTTTGTGTGTTTGTGTGTTCGTCTGTGTGCTTGTCTGTGTCTGAATGTGTCTGTTCGTGTGTTTGTATGTGTCTTTGGGTTTGTATGTGTCTTCGTGTGTGTCTGTTTGTGTGTCTGCATGTGTATGTGTGCTTGTCTGTTTGTGAGTCTGTGTGGTTGTGTGTATCTGCGTGTGCCTGTGTGTTCGTGTGTGTTTGTTGATGTCTGTGTGTCTCTGTGCGTCTGTATGTGTCTGTGCGTTTGTATGCTTCTGTGTGTGTTTATGTGTCTGTATGTGTGTAGTCTGTGTGTGTCTGTTGTCTGTTTGTGTGTATGTGTGTTTGTCTGTATGTGTCCGTGTGTGCCTGTTTCTATTTGTAAGTGTCTGTATGTTTGTATATCTGTTTGCGTGTCTGTGTGTCTCTGTGTTTGTCTGTTGTGAGTCTGTGTGTATCTGTTTGTGTCTGTGTGTCCGTGTGTCTGTTTGTAGGTCTGTGTGTTTTTGTGTGTCTGTGTGCTTGTCTATCTGTTCGTGTGTCTGCATGTTTCTGTTTGTCTGTGTCTGTGTGTCTGTTTTTGTGTCTGTCTGTTTGTGTGTCTGCATATGTCTCTGAATTTGTATGTATGTGAGTCTATGTGTCTGTGTGTATCTGTATGTGTCTGTGTGTCCGTGTGTGTCTTGTCTATGTGTCCGATTTTGTGTCTGTTTGTGTGTATACGTGTTTGTGTTTGCCTGTGCTGTGAATCTGTTTTTTGTGTCTACATTTGTCTGTCTTTGTCTGTTTGTTTCTGTGTACATGTCTGTGAGTGTCTGTGTTAGCACACAAACCCAAAGACATATACATAGAAACAGACACATGTACAGACATACACAAACGCACAGAAACATTAAACCATAAAAATATACACACAGAGACCCAGAGACAGACACACAAACAGACACATACGCACATACAGACACGCAGAGACACACCAAACCAACACATACACACAGACACATAAATACATAGACACACAGACACACACATACAAACACACAAACACACAAACAGAACGGGTACATACAGACGCACAGACACATACAGACACACACAAGCACACAAGCAAACACACAGACGCGCACAGACAAACAAATACATACAAACAGACACACAGACTCACATACAAACACAAATACAGACACAGACATATACAGACGCACATGTAAACGCAAAGAGACACACAGACACATACCATACACACACACAAACACACACAGACACAAACACACATACACACATGCACACAGACACAGATAAAAACATACACATACATACAGACACACAGACACATACAGACAACAATACATACAACAGACACACAGACTCACACACAAACACAAACACAGACACTGACATGAACAGACACACATGTAGACACAAAGAGACACACAGACACATACCGTACACACATACAAACACACACAGACACAAAGACATATACACACACATGCACACAGACACAAACAGACACAAAAGCATACACATACAGACAGACACACAGACACATACAGACACACAGAAACGATACACACATACACACAGACAAACACAGAGACACATACGGGCACACAGACAAATAGACACATGGACACACAGACACACACACATACACACAGACACACACAAACAGAACAGATACACAGAGACACACAGAAACAGACATACAGACACACAGACACATACACACACACAACACAGAGACAAACAACAGACCCATACAGACTAGACACATACAGACACATTGACACACAGACACATACAGACGCACAGACACACACACAGACACATACAGACACACAAAAGACACATAGACTACACAAAAACAGACCCACATATAAGCTTACAGACATACAGAAACATACAGTCACACAAATACACACAAACACAGAGTCACAAACAGACATACAAACAGACACACACAAACAAACAAACACACAACACAGAGAGTCACAGACAGACAACAGACCCATACAGACTAGACACATACAGCCACATAGACACGCACACAGACACATACAGATGCACAGACACACAAACAGACACACAGACACACGAACAAACACACACACACACACAGACACATATAGACACATAGACACATACAGGCGCAAATACACATACAGAGACACAGACAAACACACGGACTCAAATACGCAATCAGATAAACAAAACAGATATAGAAACAGACACATGCTAACACACACAAGCACACCTAAACACACACACATACCCACAAACAATTTAATTTATGATGCTTTGATTATGGCTAGCGGGGGCTGGCGACAATTTATGCCGTCAACTCCGGACACAAATTGTCGTGCTCTTTTACCTTTCAAAATAAATCTTGTCACTTGTAATTTTGTTGCATTAAACCGATAAAACTTTCAATCCTACGTGTTTTATATTTGTTTCTTTTTCTTGGTGAAAAGGCAAACGCGGATTACATTCTCCTTTCAGGCTGTTAGAAGAACACACGCGATACAATAAATGTGCATTCATGCGTAACAGTATGCGCGCGTATCAATCAGCGTGTTCACTCTCTGGTGGACGTCAATGTTAGTACAGGCATTTACTCGGAAACGTGCAAAATTCAATCCGTTTCCCTAAACACAGAGTTCAGATTAAAAGTTTCATGGGCAGTAGTCATTTACAGATGATGTGCACACTGGTCATGTCTAATCCAAAATTCAGCTGGCTAAAAAGTGGTGTTTTGAATGACCTTCACAAGCTATAACCTCACAATACGGAGCTGAATATAACGGCTTTCAACTGATAAACGTAGTATAAGCCACACGCGATACAATACATGTGCATTCGTACATAACAGTATGCGAGAGCATCAATCATGGTGTTCAAGTTCTTGCGGGTGACAATTTCATTAGAGGTATTTCCAGGCAAAGGTAAAAATTTCAATCCTTCTCCCTAAAGACAGAATGCAGATGAAATGTTTCATACGCAGTAGTCATTTCCAAATGATATACACGTTGATTTTGTAACCAAATTCATTCTGATTCCAAGCTGTATCGTGCTTTGAATGACCTACACAAGCTATAACCTTAACTATATGCGTTGAATAATTAAATAATTAAACTTCTTACCTATAAAGTTGTTGTATTAAAGCTATAGAACGGACAATCCAACGTATTTTATATGGTTTTCATGTTTGGTGCAAATTAAAGCAAGCATAAACATGTTCCTTTGAGGGAGTAAGTATAGTACATAAGCGATACAATAAACATGCATTCATACTAGGTTATAAAAATAAAATTGGTTAGTTTTGATATGTAATAACACAAAAATTATACACCAGATAATACTGGCATGAGTTTGAGTTATAGCTGAAGAGTGAACATTTTTTGTTGGAGTTGGTTTCAATACGATATCAATAATCAGTTTTATGAAATTCATGCTTATTTAAAAAGTTGGAGTTCAGATTTTGCTCAAAATCCAACCCCCTGTACAAAATTGAGACTGTACATAAATCAAATGGTGTGTATGAGAGTGTGTGTCACGTACCCACACAATAGCATTCAAACAATGGAATGGCTGGAATAGCACACGTTTGAAACTTTGGTATGCCGGTTTCATTACGTCTAGGTGAGATAAATGCATTATTAACATTCATTATTAGCCTAGCGACCGCTAGACTATTCACTATCCACAGCCATTGTCTGTTGCTATTGTGTGTGGACAAGGCACACACTCTCACACACACCATTCGATTTCTGTACAGTCTCAATTTTGTACAGGGGGTTGGATTTTGAGCAAAATCTAAACTCTAACTTTTTTAGATAAGCATGAATTACATAAAACTGATTTTTGATATCGTATTGAAACGACCTCCAACAAAAATTTTCACTCTTCAACTATAACTAAAACTCATGCCAGTATTATCTGGTGTATAGTTTTTGTATTATTAATTATCAAAATTAATCAATTCTATTTTTAACACCTAGTACATAACAGCATGTGCACTCACAAATCAGTGTGTTCACGTTCTTGTTGCCAACAATAATAGGGAAAAGGAGCAAGCAACTAATAGGCATAAGTTAAGAAAACTATGAGTTCTTGCCAACCAATCAGATCGCACATGTAGCCTACTGGTGTGGAGCTGATCATGCGTGACCAATGCATGCCACCCGACGTGTGTTAGTCGCGCCGTGGTAATGAATGCACTGTTTGAATCGATAAGCTCCTAACCCTATCGCTGTTTCTGCAAGTTTTGTCCCGGGACAAAACTTGCAAAGACATGAAATAAACACAAATTAACTAATCTATTGGGCCTTGCTTAGGGTGAGTATCACACAGTACCGCTTATTTAGGCTGTCTTTATCACCTTTTTTCCTTAACTTATGCCTGTTAGTTGCTGGCTCCTTCTCCCTTTAACTAGTAAACGTAAAAACTTCAATCCATTTCCCTGAAAACAGAATGCGCATGAAAACTTTCGTGTGTAAATGATTATCACGCTGGTTTTGTAAAATCCAGAGGTATTCAGCGCAATTACAACTTCTGGTTTAAGTGGTCTACACAAGCTACAACATCACAATACAGTAAATAAAAAAATCAACTGATAAAATACACGCGATACAATAAATGTGTATTCATGCATAATTGTATGCGCGCGCATCAATCAGTGTTCTTGCGGGGGGTGACAATATCATTATAGAGGCTTTTTCTTGTAAAGGTAAAAGAATTAAATCCGTTTGCCTAAACACGGAATGCAGATGAAATGTTTCATAGGCAGTAGTCATTTGCAGATGGTAGACACGCTTGTCTTGTCAAACCCAAAATGTTTTCAGGGCCAAAAAGTTGGATTTGAATGGTCTGCACAAGCTACAGGGCTTCATCATACATAACGGTTTCCAACTCATAAACCTAGGCCAGCAGCGAAGGAGCTTCGACTTTACTAGGTCCATTTCGGCTTCAAGAACAATATTAGTATGTCTGAGACTGGGGTCTATGGACAATACTTCTTATATTACAATGACTCTGTAAAACCAGAGATGTTTGAAAAATAGTACAATTATAGTGGAATATTTCAGAGGGTAATACCCCAATAGACCAAAAGGCCTAAGAGACTGATGGTTGCCATTTAGTTTGTACATCGAAAAATCTGCCTAGCTAGTGCTGCATTGTGCACTTTAAATTCTAATGAAGGAAGAGGGGAGCTATATGCTTTTAAACATCTTCAAATGGTAATCATGCTTTTAAGCCCAAATTCATGATTTTCGTTTATACAACACCCATGAAGATCCTTGTCATTTGATTGGAGGATAGTTCGTCACATATTCAGTAAATACTCTATTGCAATTTGGATCCATTCGGCTTGGATTTTTGGACCGTTTTATTGCTCAATTTGCACGCTGCAGCCGTCGATGTCAGTGCACTGCATACACTGCATGCACTGTGCGCACTTCGCTACACGCAGCTGTGCGATGTACTTACCGCGCGTAACGGTGTAAGTGCATTTTGTGTACGTACTATACGCTGAACGTGTGTGATGCGCGTACAGTAAAATGAGCATATTATGGAAAAGTTTGGCCCCATTTCGCGCATAAAATCAACTAGCCACAGACATCCCCGCACTCCAAAACCCCCACGGTGTGTGCACTCATGCGTGGTTTCGCTGGACTGGCCTATGGACATTGGTATACACAAATGACTACACGCGCGATAACGTGCGTCACGTGATCTAAGTACAAAGTCGAAAACCATGTACTTTTTAAAGGCAAAAGTGCATGTCTTTCTCCTCCATTATTCAAAATGATATTTACACCATTGGATAGAATATTGTTTTTTAATTTACAATGATATGCGATCTGGCTATGCAACCCAATGTGCGAAAGTTCAGTGGACCACTGAATACGGTGAGGACTGCAAAAACTACCCGAAATTGCCATCTCCGCCATAAGGGAAAGGGACTTTTTCGATATTTTCACCTAACTTTGAACGAAAAGTGCAATATTTTCCTATAAGTTAGACAGATGAAATTTGACACTAAATTGTAAAAAAAAAATATCAAAGAATGTAATGCCAATCGATCCCATGAAGAAAGTCATTTCATTTTCGAGATTTAGCAGAATTAGTTCACGCAGTACTGAATTTCATGCAAAATTTACGTGCTTAGGAGTGCGGTGCGAAGCCCGCGGAGCAGATGCGCGCTAGTTTTCTGTATGTTTTAAGTTTTAACTAATTTGAACATAATTAACTCACTGCTTATTGATATTTGACGGTATTTGGACTAGATGAGGAAATTGTAGAGACATTTATGATACACTGGATGATGAATTTGTGAACAAGCCCAAAAGAGAATGACGCTAGATTTAAGTATGACTACATTTGTCATACTACTATTCCCCGATCAAATGACAAAGATATGCAAAGACATTGTATAAAACAAATTATGGATGTGTTAAAAAGTACATAGTATTTTCATTCATTATCAGGTTAAACGTTCCATGGTACCGTTGAACTCACCAACATTCATTAATTGTATGCTATGAGATCGCCGTCTATTCCTCCCTTACAAATCCTCGGTCTATATATTGGACCTTCCACCTATAGGGATTCCCCCTGTTCAGAAAAAAAAAATCGTTCTTTAACCCATCAATGCACAAACTTTCTCCAGACCAAAAATAATCATTATGTGCAATGATACAATCGGCAACACTTTGAACCATTTCACCTACATTGGACATAGTCCACTTCTTGTAGAGGGACTGTGTTAATGTTGTATAGGGAATTTTAATTTGCAAGATATTATGAAAGAAAGAAAGGAGCATATAATTATGCAATTTAACAAACTGTAGAAATTAATTTTTGACTGAATTAAAATTAGTGAAATTAGAGATTCTACATATTTATTGAAATAAACTTCTATTGCTATGAAAATTTATCAAGGAACGAGCTGTCCCCACCTATCTTAGCATAATCAATCATTCCGACGCTTGTGTATGAATATGCACAAGTTGACCCCACTACCCTTGCATGCAACTGTGTGAGGTGAGAGAAATTGACATGAATTATTCTGGATGCACAATCAATCAATTGTATCAGGTTTGACAGACAAATCAAGAATTGTTTGATTTAAATAATTTGACTTATTTTCTCAAATTTGGATAATGAATGTTCTCTTTGTTCACCTCATCTATTGAAGCAATTCAGCGTGCAGTCTAGCTGGAAAGTTTGACACATGCGTGCTAGTACTAGTAGTGACAAGTTCATATTTGTTTATTTTGTTTGATATGTGACCAGTGGGTAAAATAAACTAAGTACAAATTTTATCAACAAATTTATTCAAGGATTGTTACAGTTAGACAAGCAATTGTTTCATTTTTTTCATGTTTATGAACAGGGTTGTAACGCCAGTCAAGAAGAATTTTGCTAGTACTAACGCTACGTTACTTTTAGCTTGCTACTTAAGTCTTATGCATAGGGATCTAGCCAGTCACTGCTATGACAGTTGCTGCACTAAAATAATTCAGACAAGCATCAATTGGCAAAATTCATATGAATTTTTCCATTTATCATATTTACCAGTAGCCTTGCTTGCCAAAGTTCTGATTTCAACACTTCTAGTTTGCTATGCCTAAGACAATAGTATCAGTATCAATGACAATGTATGCTGTCTGGTCTGCAGTGCAAGCAAAGTTCTATGTCAGCTTTATCCTCAAATAAACAGTACTTATGGCACAATTTTAGTAATTGTGATGTGAAATTAATGTCAGCTAGTGAAAACTGGTGATGTTACATAAACAGAACATTACCTGTCTTGTAAAATTACAGCTTTATTGGTACGAATGTTTCAATTTCCTTTCACCATTTTGAGTCTATGTGCACATGTCTCCACATAGCACAGTACACACACTTCAATGCACATATCATTGCCCACACATACATACATACACACAGGCTTCACTGCACTGTACCTCTGCACTCAGCTCAGCTCACAGACAGATATGCAAATGAGCAGTGGGGAATGATGTCATAATACTTGACTCTCATTGGTGGAATCTTGTCTGTGCAATGAATTATTTATATATTTAGTTGCCAATCTGTCATGCAAAAATGACATTTAGCTCTAAGCCAATGAAATAGCTTTGAATAATGATAGCTTTATGAATAATGCATCAAGTCTTATTATACCACTCCCATAATTAGCAGTAGATTTTACTTTGTCTAATGGTACCAAGTGCAATTTTTTTTAGAGCAGTTAGTCTGAAGTTACAGGGGTTAAACTAATTTTTCACAAAAATGTGGTCATGAGCACTGATGGGTTAATTCATAATAGAAATGCCTGTACATTTCGATGGGCATCTGGTGCATACCTGAATAGTAATAACAAAGCTTTTAAGGGGTTCCTTTTTCGTGTCTATCAAATCACCCTTTCGCACGACGTAGTCATGATGACCTTTATCTGCACATGCGCCGACTTCAATCCTGATAAGTGGCTTGTTGACAATAAACTCTGGTAAAAACATACAGACCATGGATGCAACTCGTAGGGGAAATCCCCTACTGTAGGCCATTTTAGCCAACCGAAGGTTGTAAGGGATACCTACGGGGAGAAACGCCTTTCGTAGGGAAATGTAGGGGGTTTGATGTATCTGAATTTTATTCTGACAATTGTCAAAATATTCTTAAACCTTTATAAGATTTCAAACAACTCTCGTACATTGTTGGATTCTTCTTAGGCGCAAAAAACGTATAATGTTGCAAACCGTAAACATTAACTTTCTTGATAAACATAAATTTTTTAATTCTTGCATAATTATGTTTAGGTTTTTGTAGGGGAAAAACCCACTTTCGTATGTGAAATGCGGACTTTTGTTGGGGAAAATTTGCTTTTGTAGGTGAAAAGCGGGGTGGTAGAGCATAGGGGAAAAGTAATGTCCGTAAGGGAAATACGCATGCCGCGTAGGGGGAAATGAAAATTTTGTGTCGCAGCAATGATGCAGACTTCGACTTTCGATAAAGTCTGTTGATTATTCCAAAGGCCGCTGTAATATTGTACCCTGGCATTCTCAAAGAAGATAACGCCTTTTGTATTGAATCGATAAATCTTTGCCCCAATGCTTATCAGGCGTGGAAGTTACGTAGCCCAGAGTGTAACTTCGGAATTCTCTATCAATATTGGAATAAACAGATAAACATGTCAGAATATAATATGTTGTTATTATTCTGTTACTAGCTGTTCTTAAAAGTTGTGGTTAATTGCCGCGTACACCGTGTCATGCAGTCCATCTACATTTTGAATGTTGCAGAAGCATATTGTAGGCCTACACCGATAGACTAGCAGCAAGATTTGATGAGAGGGAAGATTACATCACAAAAATCCTCCTTCTTACAGTCGAATAATCTCCAAACAAGACGCAGCATCCGAACGTGCACGTTGTACAAGATGTATGATATTTCATCCTTACTTGTTTGTCGGGAATAACAGAAATACCGGGAGAATCGTTGCAAGCATAGGTAGATGGTGCAACAAATGCGGAACAAATATAACTGATTAGCAGCTTTTCGATGGGGACAGAGCTCGTAGGCTCACTGGATGGGATTATTGAGAATGTGTCGGTGGAAGCCTTTGAAACTAAACAGAATTTAATGTCTGACGGCAGGACTCTGGCGCAAATTGTTCTTCCCGCCTTAACGATGGTTTGCATTATTGTACTAAATATCTCAGGGAACACATTAGTGTTGATTGCTGTTGTTCGTGAGCGTGTTCTTCACAACAAAACATCTGTTTTCATTGCTAATTTAGCTGTTGCCGATTTATTAAATGCATTTCCATCAACGAATGCAACAATAAGCTATATCAAGAACAAATGGGTTTTGGGCGATACCGCGTGCAATATCAACGGGGCTTTGGTGGTATTGTTATGTTGTGCCAGCATCAATACGTTAGTTGCAATTGCATTGGACCGATATGTCGCCATCACGGACCCATTCC
>JZLH01S0635776.1:5816-16516 GCA_001188425.1 Eucidaris tribuloides | reverse complement strand
CAATTGAGAGTCCCTCTCTGTATTGAGAAGTGTCCGTATTCCATAGGAAAATACACTCTTTACATAAAAAAGTGACTCCCTCTTTCATTTGGAAGTGCTCCCTTTTCTGTTGTAGTTGGTTCCACTTTTCCTTTCTTGTTTCTAATACTAAGTGTTACCATGTATTTTGATTTTGATGCGACCCCTTCATAAACCCTGTTCACCTCCTCCTCATCCCGGTAAATGCTCTTCGTATTATTGTTAAAAATCGATATCTCTTTTGGGTAGACACCTACATGTATCTACATGCCCAAGGTGGGGGTGGGATGTCTTGGGGCATGGCGGGGGTATGTGGGTTGGAGGGGAAGCTGGGGGAGTACACTCCAATGCTTTCTTGTTCTGTCTTAAAATCTATCTTATAATATGTCTTTGTGTAAAATATCCACCACACAGCTCATATACTGTTAATGTGCATATACATTTCTGAACCATGGCGGGTGGTTATCCCCAACATGCCCCCTGACTCTGATTCCAAACTCGGTTTGGGTGGCTCTCCTTCTTAAGTCAAAAGTTTGTACATAGGGAAGCCCTGTATACCAAAATGGTGCTTTTATGCGCCCAAGCCCTGTACCAAAATGGTGCTTTTATGCACCTTATACAGGTAATCCATACAAGTACTCAAAACCACCCCCCCCCAAAAAAAAATATATAATATCTCAATTTTTTCATTTGTCTCGGAGAAATTAGTTTGCGTAGCTCCCAAAATTGCAGTACCACCCATCACCCCTCTCCCTCAATGAACTGTATTCACCTCCTTTCCATCGTGGTTATCTGCGTATTATCATATGATTGATTGTTACCTTAAAAATCAATATCCATTTTGGTTAGACACTGATCTACATGGCAAAGGTGGGCGTGTCTTGAAGTATAGTGGGCTAGGGAGGGTAACTGGGATAGGTTACACCCGAGGCCTTCATGTCCTGTTTTAAATTAAATCACATCATTAATTGATATAATTGTGTATATACTTTCCATCATATAGTTCACATACTGTATGATACAGTGCTCATAAAATTCACATTTCTGTACCATGGAAGAGTGGTCACCCCCACCAAGACACCCGGACCCGGATCCTACACCCGGTGTGTGTGGCTCCTCTTCTAAAACCAACAATTAGTTCATAGGGAAGCTGAATACTAAAAAAGGTGTTTTTCTCCACCTTACAATGGCAATATTTTGGCTAAACTGACGGCTATATATCTACATGGCTTGGGGGTGTCTTGACGCATGATGGGGAGGGGTAGAAAGAGTAACTGGGGTAGGGTTACACTCCGTGGCCTCTTGTCCTGTTTTAAAATATAATCACATCATACATGTACAGCTTACATATGATACATTCTGCATAAAATTCACGATTCATGTTTCTGTATAATGGGAGGGGATCACCCCCACCATGCCCCTTGACCCTGATCCTGAACCTGGTTAGGATGGCTCCCCTTCTAAAATCAAAAGTTACATGTAGTTTATAAAGAAGCCCTGTACCAAAAATGGTGCTTTTATTCACCTTGTAGCGCCAGTATTCTTGCTACATACCTATTAACATAATTATCCAAGGTTGTAGGGGGGGGGGTCATTTGGGCATGGCGTGAGGTAGGGTTACACCCCGGGGCATTCCTGTCCTATTTCATCACGTCATAAATAAATATATTTGTGCATAATTCCCATCATACAGCTCACATATACCAGTCAAGCGCAAGAGCGGAATACCGTTCTTCTGAAAACGATTGATATTCGGCTGTTTTCGAGCACTCGCCGTAGATGGCGTAAAATTTGAGATCGCGCTGCACAGACGTGTCCAAATCGTTCTATTGAAAACTGAGTAATGCGTTCAGAATAATAGATCAACATCACTTACGAAGCAGCGGTCGCTTGCGCTCGGGTGAATGAACTGGTTATCTCATGATAACACGTCATCCTGGATAACTCTCGAAAGTTGAAGTTGATGACATAGATCAGTTACACACATAGATTATATACATACGCACACACACACGTACCTGTTGACCTACACACCATCACCAATCCCAACGTGTGGGTCTATGTGCCACGTTACGCTAGCGTAAGGTTGGTTTGCACATTGAGAACGATATTGTCCATCTGTCTTCCGCCGTTTCATGTTATATGTCTGTACTTGTCACCACTGTCTAACACATGTAGGAGATTACCATCAGTCGTCCAGTAGAGGCACAGAATAATCAAACAGCCCCAAAATATCTCATAATACGTTCCTCGCCAACATATCATGCCGAACTCGCGATATTCGACAGAACGCCCGTAGGTTACGTCTAAAAATGACCGTTTCGCCCAAATCATTCAAAATGTTTTAGCCTAATTACGTATTCCAGCACAAGTTCTCAAATTGTCAAGGCTCAATTTTTTTTAATATTTTCGTAGAAGGTGCTTCATATACTTCTTTTGATTCACGCAAATTTTCTAAGAAATCGAGCCTTGACAATTTCCGTAGTAATTTTTTGAAAAATGGTATTGCAGAAAATAAAATTGCAGGCCATATGTATAACACGCAAGGCATCGTAATGCATGATGGGACTAAGGTTAATGTATTATTCATTAACTCCAAAAAGAGCGGAATACCGTTATTTTTAAAAAGATTGCTATTCCGCTCTTGCGCTTGACTGTATACGATACAATGTACACAAAATTCCTATTTCTGTACCATGGGAGGGGGTCATCCCCACCATACCCCCTGACCCTGATCCCGAACCCGGTTTGGGTGGCACCCCTTCTAAAATCAAAAGTTAGTCCATAAGGAAGCTCTGTACCAAAAATGGTGCTTTTATCCACCAAATAACGGTAATTACACTAAGCCACCTGACTAAAGATGGATTTCAAGCGATTGCTTTTTTCGTATGCATAACATTTTGCTTGTGTTCAAACCGTTTTCTTGCCATTCGTGAGCAATTCCTACAAGGTCTCCACAACCATACAATAGCAACGTCACGGCGGTGCGAACAACAACAAAGGCCAGATCCGCACGAGTCGAATACGTAGGGGAAGAGGTGTGCCAGGTAAAAATGTCAGAGGTAAAAATGTCAGAGATAAAAATGTCAGAGGTAAAAATGTCAGAGGTAAAAATGTCAGCGGTAAAAATGTCAGAGGTAATAATGTCAGAGATAAAAAAAAGTCAGAGGTAAAAATGTCAGAGGTAAAAATGTCAGAGGTAATAATGTCAGAGATAAAAAAGTCAGAGGTAAAAATGTCAGAGGTAAAAATGTCAGAGGTAAAAATGCCAAAGGTAAAAGTGCCAGAGGTAAAAATGTCAGAGGTAAAAATGGCAGAGGTAAAAATGTCAGAGGTAATAATGTCAGAGGTAAAAATGCCAGAGGTAAAAATGCCAAAGGTAAAAGTGCCAGAGGTAAAAATGTCAGAGGTAAAAATGTCAGAGGTAAAAATGTCAGAGGTAATAATGTCAGAGGTAAACATGGCAGAGGTAATAATGTCATAGGTACAAATATCAGAGGAATAAATGTCAGAAAGATACCCTTTTCAAGTAGCCCTTTTGTAAAGAATAGGTCTGTACCCTTTTATCCTGATTTTTTTGCGACTTTGATATCCTTTTCACTACACGCGTGCATACATTACCCGTCATGAGAACAAACGTTTTTATACGCGGCGTTTTTGTGTACAGGCATGGTGTCAACCTTATAATGACATTGACCGCCGGGCCCCTTGTCCCATAGACCGAAAAAAATGTTTTCTCCAAATCCAAGGTCCAATTTTTTCCCGGTCACGCCAGCCATCGAAAACTCGCCCAGCGGGAGGAGGGGGGGGGGGGGGAGGAAAGGAACGATTTTTTTCTCCAAATCCATGTTCCAAAATAAAATCAACATTTCTTTCATGTATTCATGTTTTTTTCAAACACAATTTTTTTTCACGAAATCCCAGGTCCACATTTTTTCCCGGTCACGCCAGCCTCCGAATTTTTCTCCAAATCCGAGTTCCAAAATAAAATCTACATTTCTGTCATGTTTTCATGCTTTTCACACTTTCAAACACCCCTCCCCTTTGACGAAAAAAAGGGGTGATTCCGAGAAAAAGGGTTTTTTTCGGGGGTGTTAACATCCCCCTTTTGCAAAAGATGGGTGTTTGAACACCCCCAAAACACCCCTTCACCCTGCGTATACGCGTATGTCGGTATCACATTAAAGAAGAGAAAATATGCTTTCCAACCATGTATGATTTTCTTTTCATATTTGTTATTAAGATAAAAATATCTTCATCGATCTCAGTTTCCTTTTTCTGGGATGCACTGCATTACAAGTCCACCCATGAAAATGTTGTCAGGATTGGTACTTTCACTGGTTTGTCAAGTACCTCTTTTTAACGAACCACCGCGGTGGTGTGCTGAGCATTCGTTGGGAAAACATACACGTTAGGTAGTTCCTTTTCACAATACTAACATATTTTAGAGCAGGATATTGTCATTTTACACGTTTAGCGGGAGTTCTTCTGACAGTGGGTGCATTTACATGGCTCGGCAGGGAGGAAGGGCGTGGTGCGGACGGCGGGAATACGGCGTGGAGATGGACTCGCCATATGCTGAGATACCCCCACCCCCCCCCCCGCAAAATGCGAAAGGGTTTACAGCACTTTACTCGTGTAAAGGGTGGCATGGTAAAAAAGTGCGAGGTAAAATGAAGGTAATGTCAAGGTAAATGTCAGAACTGGTTAAAAATGTGAGAGGTAAAAATGTCAGAGGTAAAAATGTCAGAGGCAAAAATGTCAGACGTAATACTGTCAGAGGTAAAAATGTCGGAGGTAATAATGTCAGAGGTAAAAATGTCAGAGGTAAAAATGTCAGAGGTAAAAATGACAGAGGCAAAAAATGTCAAATGTAATACTGTCAGAGGTAAAAATGTCGGAGGTAAAATTGTCAGAGATAAAATTGTCAGAGGTAATAATGTCAGAGGTAACAATGTCAGAGGTAAAAATGTCAGCGGTAATAAAGTCAGAGGTAAAAATGTCAGAGGTAAAAATGTCAGAGGTAATAATATCAGAGGTAATAATGTCAGAGGTAAAAAAATCAGAGGTAAAAATGTCAGAAAGATACCCTTTTTAAGTAATCCTTTTGTTAAGAATAGGTCTGTATCCTTTTATTCTGATTTTTTTCGACATTGATACCCTTTTCACTACACGCGCGCATTCATTACCCGTCATGAGAACAACCGTTTTAATACGCGTTTTCGTGTACAAGCATGGTGTCAACCTTGTTTAACATTATATTAGTGGCGTTTACACGTGAAGATAACACCGAGATGAGAATAACCCGGAGGAGATAAATATTTCCCCAATATTCCACCGTCGTCTATACGTGAGCTCGGGATCAACTCCGAGGTCATTGTTATTATAATGAACCTTTAGAATTCCTCGCGCTTACACACAAGCTCCGATCAATAGGCCTTTTCATACTTTATTCAAATAAGTGGATGTTTTCTCTTCCTCAGCCCAGCAACAAACCACTTCTGTCACCTGATCCTATGAATACATTTTAAATACTAAAAAGGGGGCAAATTGCATACATTAGTGTTGCTATGCCCAGCAAGCCTCTGGCAATCCTTCGGCACACTATCAGATTGTCGAGAGCAACCAAGGTATGCATGAAATTTGCATGCATTATAAAACTGGTCTCTGTCAGCTCGCAAGGGGGGAGGGGATCACATGTGCAATCACCTTGAGGTTTCAGGGAAGTGTATATTTCCATTCAGCAGTATTATTCTTATTATTATTACTATTGTCTTATATTATTCTGATGAAAATTATCATTATTACTAATGGTATGATCATAATTATTGTCACCGTCATCACCATGATGATGATGATGATGATGATCATCATCATCATCATTATCGTCAACATCATCACGTAGCCATCCTCCTCCTCCTCCTTCTCGTCATCATCATTTTATTTCCTGAGTATGGTTTCTGATCGCTAAGCAAGGTTATTCTGCCCCTAACGGAACGCTTTTGAAAATATGTATTAATAAATGTAATAAATTAGATCAGCCAATCGTTTATTACGTGATTTATTTGATTGATTGATTGATTGATTGATTGATTGATTCATTCATTCATTCATTCATTCGTTCATTCATACATGCATTTATTTATTTATTTATTTATTTATTTACTTATTATTTATTTATTTATTTATTTATTTATTATTTATTTATGTATGTATGTATTTATTTATTTATTTATTTATGTATTTATTTATTTATTTAAGAGGATACCTTTCAGATAAAAATGCTTCTTGACAACGTGTTAGCTTGCCAGACATAGCATCAAATAATGTATGCAAATTGTATGTGCAAGTGTTGGAAATGTATTCATAAGTACAGGTAACAGAAACAGCTCATCACTAGGCTTCGGAAGAGAAAACATCCATAAATTTAAATACACTGTAAACAGGTCTATTGTCACACAGACCGCAACAGTTAAGGGACTCTGGCTTAAAAGGTAAATACTTTGATTGGAGGTAGCCCTCAACTTGGGAGGAAAACTGTTTAAGAATCAAGTGATCTATACAAGGATTCAGCTGTGACAGTTTAGTGGGTAAACGTTGACTCGTTTTAAACGAACTAAATCTATTATCAATTATATTCATTGTGATAGGCAAATGTGTTGTATAGCTGGTTTTGATTAATCTCTATTGGTGAACAAGATTAGTGAAATACTGGTTTGCCCATGCTTGATTCTCTTCAAGTGAATAAATTCAAGACAAATCCTTCCATCCAAAATATACACTTTAGCTAGTGTATACTTCAGGTATGTCCCAACTCATATGGTTCTGGAGGCAATTTCACGTGTTCCCAATCATCGTCCTTTAACCCTAAAAATACCGGGCTATTTCTGGTCTACTTATTACCGGGGGGATGCCCCCCCCCCCGAGATCTCGGCCGCAGATAGCGCGATCGCCGCGAAAATTTGCACGCGCATAGAGCCGGGTGTAAACTACAAGACTGTATAGTAAAATTTTCAAAAAAATGATTTTTTTAAATATTTTTTTAGTATTATGCAAATAAGTGTATGAAATTATGTTTTCACCTATATCTCACTTACAATAGCTATAGTAGAATGCTAATTTTTGGTGAAAATATTCATTTTGACATTTCGAACAATTATCTACAAAAAACTTTGCCAAATCAGAATTAATTTCCTATGTATTTTATTGTTTTGTGAATTTCTTATGTATTTGTTTGTTTTTTCGACCTTTTGTTTTTTTTATTATTTTTTCGATGAACTTGTGTCGGGGGGGAACACGGTTTGCGATCAGTAAACAGATGAAAACTTAATCCATTTCAGCCAGTAGAAAGTAGAAAATTATCAGTCATTTTGGATTGTTGTCCTGAAGAACACTAATTTGCATTGATTTGTCGACAAAGAATCCGTTTGAGCAAGTTTTGGCAGCTTGCATGCGATGTACGGAAAGTCCAGCAGCGTGTCGGTAACCGGGTCACGTCGATTTTTTTCGAAGATGGGTCTAAATGAGTTGCGGATACTGGGAGAAGGTTAAAAAGGCCATGTGGAATGGCCGGTCAAAATTTCGCGCGGCGCGGTATCGGCGAATTTGTCGAGGGGGGGCCGGGATTTTAGGGTTAAGCTCCGAACTATGTGTGTAGCGTGCACGACAATTTGGGAATCTGAGCTATCTTGCAAGTCTTCCGACTTAATCCTGAGGTTTCTCAGGGTTAGATCTTCGGAGGTATGTCCGAATTTCATGCTCACGAATCTCGGTTTGACTCCGAATTCCTGAGACTCTAAGGGACTCCGGGATCGCCCAGAGGCTAACTCCGAACGTGTAGACAACTGGGAGTTAAATCGTCAGAGTTATCCTACGTTTATCTCTGAATTTGCATAATTCCGTGTCGACTTTAACTCCGAATTCCTGAGACTCTAAGGAACCTGGGGTAAACCCTGGGTTTAATTCCGAACGTGTAGACACGACTATTGACTCCCGGGGCCCCTTGTCCCATAGACCACATACCGCATCGTGCAACCCAGCAACCGACTAACACGCTATAGGTCTTAGATACGAAACTCGTAAAAAAAGTACTTCTAATACGATCACAGTACGATTAACAATCACAGGCACTAGTCAGTAGTCATTTAATATTACGAGTCCATTCAGGAAAATGTTGGCAAGATAGGTACTATCATTGGTTTGTCAAGCACCTCTTTCTAACGAACCAGCAGCAGCTGGTGTGTAGCATTCGTTGAAAAAAACAGACACGTTAGGTAGTTCCTTTTCACAATATTAACATATTTTAGAGCAAGATTGTCAGTTTACACGTTTAACGGGAGGTTATTCATAAAGTGGGTGATTTACATTCGCGGCGGGAGGGACGTGGTGGGACGGCGGGAAACGGTGGCGGAGTCCATCTCCCGCCAAATGCGAGAGGGTTTACAACACTGTACACTGTAAAGGCTCCCATACACGATAAATGTTTTCGTCAATTAATTGATATCAATTAATAGACAAAAACATATCTTGTATGGGGGCCTTAACACCTCACAGACTTTTGGCGTGGTACAAACTTTTCGGACAAAGAATCTTGATCCTTTGCTCTGACTGAAAAAAAACCCAAACAAATTTCTGGGCTTCTATAATTATGGCCATATGCCTGCGTTCATTATAGCTAGAATTATGAAAAAAAATAGTCTTGTAAAGTTTTCCCTTTACACGTTTCGGGGAAACCCAGCCCCATCACTGCAGCTGTATAGATTCCTTTCGTTCAGTTATCCACATCATAGCTAGGCTAGCCGCTCCTACCACATTCCACAGAAGTGCGCGCTTTTCAGTCTGACAGTAGCTTGGCCCTCGTCTCGTTCGTATGGTCAGGGGCTGCATGCAACACGTGTACACTGAACAGTTTGAAGGAAAGTATAATACAATTTGGAAGTGTGTTCGAAGAACAGGAGGTTGCAAAAGAACTGTTGTGTTTATGTATCTGTACTCCTACATAAACTTAGCGGGTACAGAAAACAATAGAGTTTAATGACGACATCATTCCTTTACTTGTGAGTTGTGGGCGGTTGTGGGATACCCAAAACAAAGGAAGGGAACAAAGTTGTGTGTGTCTGTACATGTATATGTGAGTTTATATAGTTTTATTGAACTGACATTTTTACCTCTGACATTACCTCAGACTATTACCTGTGACATTTTTACCTCTGACATTATTACCTCTGACATTTTACCAGTGACATTTTTACCTCTGACATTATTACCTCTGACATTTTTACCTCTGACATTTTTACCTCTGACATTATTACCTCTGACATTTTTACCTCTGACATTATTACCTCTGACATTTTTACCTCTGACATTATTACCTCTGACATTTTTACCTCTGACATTTTTACTTCTGACATTATTACCTCTGACATTATTACCTCTGACATTTTTACCTCTGACAGTTTTTACACCGTGTTGGGGGAGGGGTTATTTGGGGGTATATTTATGAATTAGAATACCATTTATTGGATTTATGTCATGAAATATCTCCCCAAACTGATAAAACACATTTACAAAATCATTGAATAAGAAATCCCCTATTTTACCATTGCAGTATAATGCAAATGTCCGTCCTTGACAATATTCAAATTAATATTTAGCATATGAATATTTAATTGATCTGGGTTTCATACATACACATTATAGGTCTAATTTGCTGGTGAGATAACTCACCATGTTTTTGTTTAAATTTATTACTCCGGCAACAGAACAAAAAACTTTTAATTTTTTTTTTCTGCCACAGACAAATCGTGAGCCGCTCCGACGGTAGGGGGCAAAAGTCGCAACGGACGAAATCACAGAAAATGCCAAAAACCAACCCATACCACTATTTTGGTGATTTTTTTTTTATTTCGGTTTTGAAAAGTTTGATATCTATTCTATCTAATGTGTGACTTTCAGCTTTGGATTCGAATTCTAAATACCCCAAAACAGCGATTTTCCTAACCCTTTTCGACGGGACCGGGTTGCTAAGGACAGTGTCACGTGACATCGGCACCCGGCGTATTTCCAGTATCCTATCTTTTTCACAGACAGTATACTTGGTGTGTGACTGTATGCGTGAACGTGTAATGCTTTACTTTTTTAATCAAACAACATGAATGAAAATAAATTCGAATAAGCTCGGGATGGGTAGAGCTACTCCGTCCTGACTGGTAGAAGTACAAGGACCATGTGCATGTATATAAGTGTATGGTTAGTATGGGTTATTGCAAGTTTTTATAGCCCTTTTATGGCTTCTTACGTAACTCTCATCTTCGAACAAAAGGACGTTTGAACGCTTTCATTAAAAGACGGGATTAACAGTGCACGCTCGGCCGAGAGATCGGTGTCTTTGTTTTTTTTTGATGTTGTTTGTGTATTATCCACTTAAAAGTTGCATATCAAACGTAACTTGAAGAGAAACACTCACCGTTTTTCAGTTTTCAGCAGATACATACTTTTTTTATTATCTCGCGCTGAAATGCAACCAATTTAAAAAAGGGGCAAAATTAATTCAACATCGTTTTTGAGGGAGCTCGTGCCTTTATACTAATCTGTGTTGTGATCCGGCACTGGAGTTGTTGAAAGAGGATTAGATTTTTGTTCTGTTAAATTTCCTATAGATTCCGAATAACAGAGGAATTATC
>JZLH01S0635766.1:70734-103451 GCA_001188425.1 Eucidaris tribuloides | reverse complement strand
TAGACATGAAAATAACAGAGTCTGAGAGAGGAACAAATCAAAATTAGGCAGCTTGTGATAGCATTGTGCGTGTTCTGTGTAGATCTATTATAGTGGTTTGACTCAAACTTTGACTGCATCTAGATCACGTTAAGTTAAGAAATTGATGCCAATCTCTTCTCACAAGACTCACTCAGTTTTCATCAAGCCCACACAAGTTTGTACACACGGGACTGAGGATGAATGTAAACAAGATTCAACATCGTTGAATGAGTACCACTACAATACATAGACCTCGATCTAGTTACTGACACGAGTCATGAACATTTTTTTTAACTTTTAATTATTTTTGTGTGTGTTTCTGTAATTCTGTTCCGACAGTTCTGTTATTAGTACTTACTTGATCACAAACTTGCAGGCTGCTGCTGCACGCTGACGGTACTATTTTGATGCGCGCGTGTTTTCGAGAAATTCGAGATCGCGAATTTGTGATCATATGCGATGCGCGCGTGAGTGCGCACGTGGGCGTAGCATTTTTGTGAATGAACTCATGCCCGCATGGGGGCCGGGGGAGGAGAGGGGGAGGGGAGGGGGTGGGGAGGGGTGAGGGATGGGAGGGGAGGGGAGGGGTGGGAGGGGAGGGGAGAGGAGGGGTGGGAGGGGAGGGGAGGGGAGGGGAAGGGGAGGGAGGGAGGGGAGTGGAAGGGAGGGGAGTGGGAGGGGAGTGGGAGGAGAGGGGAGGGGCCCGGGGAGGGGGAGGGGAGGGGTTAATAGGGAACATCGGTTAGAACACCGAACTTTAAATCACCCATTGTGGCTGTAACATGAAGACACAGACACCATACTGAGAAAAAAAATTATTATTAAAATAATCAATACTTTTATTCTATTGTATTTAATTTACTAGTAATTCATAGGCCTATTATCGGAGTCTTTTCGATATCAATGATCGGTGGTATGCAGGTACTATAAATAATCATGATTAGACCTACTATAAAATTATCAAAATGTATTCAAAGGAGGCCGTACTGGATGTGTCACTGGCGTCAGAATGTGGGGTGGGGGGCACTCGAACCCCAGATGAAATTCAATTATGGTAAACAGTGAGGATTTTTATTTTTCATCTTTTATTTATTTTTTACATATTTGTGTGCCTTGAATCATTGATGGAGATTTGGCAGGCCTAAGCGTATAGTTCTATATCTATTGACAGCTAAACATGATCAGAACATAAAGACATTGACTACCTGATAACATGAAAACATGGTACAGAGAGGTTTATATTGCCAAACATTTTTCTCCACCTTCGTTAAATAACATAAATGTTGTAATCATAATTTCTTCCTTGGAATCAATATTTTTTCCATAATTATTTGTAACTGTGACTGCTCCGGCGTTGGAGAGCCAATGTTGGACCAACTTGGCCTACCATCTATACTTTTCGTCTCAGATATGATGTTGGATAGTAACATCTGAATATAGTAGGCCTAGAGTGCTATTTTACCAGAAGTTCATGAATATCTATAAATTAACTGTTTTAATTCCAAGGATATGGTGCGTTAAATAACTGTGTCGTCCCTGTGATACATAACACAAATTAAGCAGCAAATACTTCATCTTTTGTCATCACGTCTTAGCCCTGTATTGATACCACAATGCTGAAAATTAAAATTGAATGTAAATATTTAAAAATACTGACCAAAAAGATTGTACTGGCCAGGTGTACTGGTCACTTATTACAGCCTCGCACTTAATAATCATGCTATATCCCATCTCAGAAACAAAAACCAAATGTGAGGAAGTTCATTTTCATGATTTATTTATTATTATTATTATTTTTAGTAGTAGTAGTAGTAGTAGTAGTAGTAGTAGTAGTAGTAGTAGTAGTAGTAGTAGTAGTAGTAGTAGTAGTAGTAGTAGTAGTAGTAGTACTTTAGTAGTAGTAGTAGTAGTAGTAGTAGTAGTAGTAGTAGTAGTAGTAGTAGTAGTAGTAGTAGTAGTAGTAGTAGTAGTAGTAGTAGTAGTAGTAGTAGTAGTAGTAGTAGTAGTAGTAGTAGTAGTAGTAGTAGTAGTAGTCAGTTAGTAGTAGTAGTAGTAGTAGTAGTAGTAGTAGTAGTAGTAGTAGTAGTAGTAGTAGTAGTAGTAGTAGTGTAATTTGTTATACACGAATGCTGGAAAAGAGGGGCTAACATCACATGTACTTCGATCTCTCAAATGAAATGGACTTTTATTTTAAAGAAATTTGCATTTTAAAGCTAAATTGTTGTTGTTGTTGTTGTTGGTTTTAAAGGCGCATGTCAATCGATGTCCGATTATTCACGCTAGAACTTAGAAGTACACTTTTTTTGTTGTTGCTTGATTTGATGTACATTTTGCTTGATGGACAACGTTGCAGGTACTTTTGTTTGTCCCAGAGGGCGCTTGTCTAGGTAAGCAAAATTGGGAAAAAATGGCAACTCGGGTGGCATTACTGAATGCGAAGAGAAAGTAAGATTTATTGATGTATTATGTTACTATTCGTTCGTTTCTTAAATATGCACTCATTTGCAGTGATCTCTGATCCCTTTAAGAATATTGCACGTGTAGAAGCTTGTGAAAGAAGGTGTGAAATATCAATTTTAACTGACCGCCCAGGACTGGTTTTCAGTGCATGCTAGCCGCACCGACCCGAACGCAAAGCATTCGGTGGCAGTCTTCGGGGGCCGGGGGGTGTCATTTTTTTGTGCGGCACAGATTTGGGTACGGAGTCTCGAAGATAGACTATAATTTTCGTGACGTTTTGTGACGGAATGTTATCAATACGTACGGTAACACGGTCCCCCGAACCACGGGAAATCCACGAGAGATTTCAAATAGCATTAGGTTTGCATAGGTAAACCGGCTTAAATCGAGCTCCGTCCGCGTAGAAATTAACACACAAAATTACGAAGAATCGGACAACATTTAACAAAATTTTAGAGAATAAAGGTCTATCCTGAAAAGGACTGGACCTCAGAGTACTCACGGTTACGACGGTATCGTCAGTCACGGGGTAAATATCGTAGTTTCTTCTCATTAGTTCTGGCGACGTAGTCGTAGCGCTCACACTAGACCGAAGGCTTCGACCTCTGTAATGCGTCCGGGTCGTTTTTCAGTACTTTTCAGACGATCTTGACAGGTATTTTACATGTATTCTACGGTGATACTGCCTACAGAGGCCGAATTCACGATACCTGTTGCACACTGGCGTTTCTAGCTCAGACTCCACGGAAATCGGTGAGTCCCGAACAGACGGAAAATATCCGATTTTACACCATACCTGACACTTACGAGAGTGAAAAATCACTCCTACTACCCACCTCGGTCATGCAATCCGGATTCCATCCTTATTTCGTCGTAAAAATGGTGAAAACCGCGAAAAAATCTTCAAGAAAGTGTTCCTTCAGTCCCGTACGCGATTTTTCTCACTGATGCCAAAGCTACGTACTATACATCGTATTAGGCTTTGTGGCTGTTGGGATCAGCGAAAAAATCGCGTACGAGACTGAAGGAACACTTTCTTGAAGATTTTTTTCACGGTTTTCACCATTTTTACGACGAAATAAGGATGGAATCTGGATTGGCATGACCGAGGTGGGTAGTAGGAGTGATTTTTCACTCTCGTAAGTGTCAGGTATGGTGTAAAATCGGATATTTTCCGTCTGTTCGGGACTCCACCGATTCCGTGGAGTCTGAGCTAGAAACGCCAGTGTGCAACAGGTATCGTGAACTTCGGCCTCTGTAGGCAGCGTATCACCGTAGATACATGTAAAATACCTGTCAAGATCGTCTGAAAAGTACTGAAAAACGACCACGGACGCGTATTACAGAGGTCGAAGCCTTCGGTCTAAGCTCACACAAGCTTCGCACTGACCCAATTCCAATGTGTATAGTAGGGTACCCGCACCTCGCCAGGGGCCCTAATACCGCCACCCCGCGTAAAATGGAATAGAAGCGCGCGTAACAAACAATACGCGTTGGGCTGTGTGCAGTACGCTAAACACTTGCCGCGATATTCCCAAACCACGCAAAATTAAACAAAACAGGGAATTTGGATCGAAAATCATAAAATTATCGGAAACGCGTGTTACAGCTATGCGTTGATGTTTTTACATAGAGATCAGTACAATCTCCGCGCGCGTCCTCAACGTGCATTGTCTATGGCGGAGCGGGGTGGCGAGGTGCGGGCCCCATTTCCAACGCGCAAGTAAAATGACATCGTTCGCGTTTGACGGCGATAGCTAGAAAGCAATCGCATCGATCAATGAACTTTTTATTCTGTTGGAGTCTTCAGCATTTTCTCTTTATGTGAGTATAATTTCATAGAATTTGGATGACGTACTGAGTGCAAATATGCAAAAAACATTAACTATGGCGAGGTGCGGGACACCCGACTATAAACCACGTAGCAGAAGCGAGACACAATGATCCAGCGGATCGTAAATCTTGAGGTTGTCGTAGACTAAATAAACCTGATTTGATGATTTTCGAGTCATTATTACGTCCGCAGTTATCCTGACATCACCTAGATGCCCTTGTACGATACGGGTCGTACGGGTTTTGTTGCCGAAACTCCCCCAACTACGAGTCGGCACCTGGCTCACGTAAACCGCAATTAAACTTTACGAAAATGGCTAAGTGAGGGATTCTTTTCGCACAGCGCACCCCGTTCGCCACGTACACTGTAATGCAATAAGAAGGCCTGCGCGTCGAGCGCGTTCCTGATCTTGTTGTGTACTGATCTTGCGTCGCTATCGTCAATAACGATAGCCATCGATTTCTCGATCGTTCCCTATCGTTCTGAAAATAGTTCCGTTTTTCTTGGATTTTTCCTTTTTTTTTGTTTTATACGAAATAAAGGGGGATTTAGCGTTCTTTTAAAAAAACAACCTACAGATTTCTGTAGGTTACAAAATTAATTTTTGATGACGAACCCGATTTTTGCAGTCCCGAGCTCCCAAACGCGCTCCCTAGCGATTCGAGGCCGAAGGCCTCGAATCGCTTTATATAAGA
This sequence comes from Eucidaris tribuloides, assembly GCA_001188425.1. Classification (NCBI taxonomy): domain Eukaryota; kingdom Metazoa; phylum Echinodermata; class Echinoidea; order Cidaroida; family Cidaridae; genus Eucidaris; species Eucidaris tribuloides. Next base: position 98,441 of record JZLH01S0635766.1, on the reverse strand, counting down.
GACATCCTTAATGACTTGTCTGATATTCAGGCTGCATTCATAAGTTTCAGCCCATAGACTTAACACGCGCCATACCCAAATCTGTGCCGCACAAAAAAAATAAAGGGCGGGGGGGGGGGGGGGGGGGGGGGGGTTATTGCTATTCATTGTTTGTGAGACTGAGTGAGAGTGAGATTGAGCAAGCAAAGTGAGACCAGAGAGTGAGACACACCTACTATGTATGTGGTCCTAAGCAGAGCTATACGGACCACATACGCCCTCTACTGAAAAAAACGAACAAAGTTTGCTCTGTCTGTCTGACTGTGTGGATTGAATGAGCCAGACCTGCCTAAACTGGACAAATTTTTTTTTTCAGGACTCTGGGCAGAAATTTTGTAAAATTAAAAAATGAAAATGTTTAAGTGATATGATGAGTCCTTCATTTTCAACTTGAAATTCAAATTATATGTTGAGGTCATTGGTAAACTATCCATTTGGAGCAATATTTCAGTATAATTTTGTTTAGAACTAGAAGGTGAATTTCACAGCCCATTCTTAATTGTGCCACGACTGCATGAAAACAACCACTCATTACTTCGTACACAAAAGTATAGAGTTGTTCCCATGAGTGGAGTGAGACGGGTTAGAGGAATCGTATTCAAATCTGTAATTCTGTGCACAGCTACAGTACTTGTCAAAGACAAAGTGGCCAGCATTATGTATGTGGAGTGTAATTATTTATCATTTTGGTAACCTGTTTGCTATGGGAACCAGATGTGCCCAGTAGCAGAAGGGGCGCTGGTCCATAAACACAGATCGTCTTTGATAACCAGGATCATCCCCATTTATAAGGACTTCTTCACACACAAAAATGGGAAAAAGTTCAGTCCCCTTGGAATTTGCCAATGCAAAAGGAGTACGCTAGCTCCATGTTAACATATGGTTTCAAAACAGGTCGGTGGGAAGACAAGTCATAAAAAAAGATGATGAACTGGGGGTATCAGATGACAGAGAATCTATTTATAGCACTCTCAAGCCCCGTAACTGCGGTCTAAGCCCCGCAGGGCAAGGTGAAAAAAAAGATGTCCTCAAACGAAGACAATCTCAGTTTATGAGGACACAGTTCATGACAGTTGGTCTTCATTTATGAGGACAATCTTCGTTTTTGAGGACAATCCTTACTTACAGACCAGCACCCCTACTGAGTAGTGGTGGTATGACACTGTGTGTATTTTCAGAATCTCCGAGGCAACGGGTTAACAGTTTTCTTAAGGCAATTGTGATGGAAATAAACTATTAACCCGTTGCTTACGGGAACCGGATGGGCCATGTACAAAGTCTATGGGAATTTACAGAATCTCGTAGTCAACGGGTTAAACATTGTTAATACAAGGGGGGGGGGTCAAATTTACACTTTTCACTTTTAAACAATGACACAAAATTTGTATGACACACGTATGCTTTTTTCCCACCTGGGGGTAAAATTATGTGGCCTTTGATGTTTCTGTCTCCCCTCTTGTCACATGAAATTGCTGCTCATGCACGATCCTAATCGCCTTGGCCGGCCAGGCCAGGCAAGGTTCCATTTGTTGTCTTTACCTGGCCTTTTTCTTTCAAGTTTTAATCTTTAGTTTAAAGATGCATGCCGCCCGACGTGTGTAAGTCGCGCGGTGGTAATGTATGTACTGTTTTAATCGATAAGCTCCTCCCCCTATAGCTGTTTCTGCAAGTTTTATCCCGGGATAAAACTTGCAAAGACGTAAAATAAACGGCCATGTGTTTTGAACTGGTAGATTTTCGCGTGACATCAAAAAGTCACTTTTTCACTTCTGGGAAATGCACCAATTGTCGTTTGAAATTGATTATTTCAATATTTATGCATGCTACCACAGGAAAAGTATACATATTCTGAAAGGAAATTTCACAAGGAATCCAAAATTTTCATTGTTTTTATTGTAGGGTTAATGGTTAAAGGGAAACAACCAACAGAAAGTGAATGTTTTTATGCATAAAATTCTCAACTTCATGTGAAATTTTTGTTTCCACCTTATACCCCCCATCAAAAAAAGACATCATATTTGAGCTTTCCAAAAATGTATACTTTTACTATGCTACCTGCTATAGATTTTATGTTGTGCAAACATCTTGTTGGTATATATAAGAATGTACAAATTTGTTCAAATTCCTGAAGGTAATGATATAATTGTTTCTTTTAAAAATCAACCGCACCTTTACATTTTTAAATAACTGAATTGTCATGTCATAAGTGATAAGTTAAAAATATCTCTTTACATAAAAAAGTGGGTATTATGGTATTATCATATCCCAAGCAGTGCACATCAACAAAACAGAATACAACATCATAAATTTCATCGCGTCATATTTCACTGTTCAGACCACAGTCTATTTCCCATTTTAAAGTCCAACATTTTAGGCTTCAAGCCTCCAAGCACTGAATTGTACACAGTTATTTTCATGATAATCAATGCTAAAGATCTAATAAACTTCAAATAAGGCTTATATTACTTAATTTGGGACAGTGACCACAAGTTATTGGTAGATTTGTTATTCTTATTTGAAATTTACCGCGTGCGGTCCTCCGCGTGCGATCCTCAGCTCCACCCTGTCATTTTTTCACTTGAGTGGTCATAAGTTCAGAAGTTCATGTGCAAATTTAAGGTGTCATCTTAAAGATCTCATCAAGAGCTTTAATTTGATATACATGTATTTTGTCTATATTGGGTATCAAGATGTTAACAAAAATTGAACAAGAACATCTAAAAACTCGCGCAAGTTTCACGGCTCCACCCTATGAGACTACCAGTTCAAAACACATGGCCAAACACAAATTAACTAATAGGGCCTTGCTGAGGGTGAGTATCACACAGTACCCCTTATTTAGGCTGTCTTTATCACCATGTATCATAATTCTCACAATACACTGTCATTTTTTTTCTTAAGTTATGCCTGTTAGTTGCTGGCTCCTTCTCCCTTTAAGTAAACAAACTCAAGTAAAATCCTTCCAGCCAGGAGATCCACTCCAGCTGGTGTACAATTAGTTTATCTGTTAACCAGTCTGGTTCTAAAGGCATTTTTTATTTCTCCCAATCATCTCACCGAGCTTTAACTCTTAACGTGCCGGAGCATTTCAACCTCTATGGCCTTTATGTGTATTATGTGTCGCAGATCTGCGACTTTGGCACGTTAAGAGTTAAGCGGGAGTTGAAAAACAGTGTAGAGGAAGATTGGGGGGGGGGGGGGGGAGATTCGAGGAGGAGAAACTGGCAAGACATGCATTAAATACAACGCATATTTATAAAATAATTTATACATGTATTTTAATGAGACAAGAGCGTAACACTGAGAAGGAACCGTGGCATACAAAAATTTCTGAGGTCAACCCCACCCCACCCCTCCAATGTGCAAACAAACATAAACTAGGAAACTGTCAACCCCAACCCCACTCCCATACAACCCTGGCAGCAAAAACAAGTAACTGGGTCAGAGGTCAACACAAATCTATGTGAAACTAAACCACAAATCTGCACCAAATATCGGACGACCTTGGTGGCACGTAAACCAGCACATTACACGGATCTGCACCAATCCCACACAGAATCCTATCAACCCTACCCCGGCTACCCTTGGCCACCCTCACCAGAACTGAATGCATAAAGACTGGTTGAAGAAAAACCAAAAGAACCCCCTCACCATAGATCAAAATAATCCCACATTTAAAAAAATAAAAAATAAAAAAAATAACAGTTAACTATGTGAGATATATTTATTTCTCTAGAAATAAATGTGATATTCAAAGGGTTAATTTAATTTTTTTTGTTACAGTCAAAACAAGGAGAACGTTCGGTGTCAGAAGTGCCTGGAGATGGGACACTGGACATATGAATGCACGGGGAAACGCAAGTACGTCCATCGGCCGTCCAGGGTCTCAACACTCCACAAAAAATTAAAACAGAAGTCCAGCGAAGAAAAGGAAGAGGTTAATAAGTAAGTTATTCAGGTTGATGAATCCACCTTCTGGTCTAGGAATTTTGGTGATATTTCTAAGATTTTTTTCTCCAATTTGTGCTCTCTGTGGTAAATGCTGCATAAATTGATTCAGACAAAATTTGGGACTTTTCAAGCTTTTTAGCACCTAGGTTAAGGATGTTTTTTTTTAATCTGAAGATGATAACATCACCTTTAATCAAAGATCAGTGTAACACACGCACATAAAACAGAAGGAGTAGGTGGGGAAACAATGGCTTATCCAGGAGGTTAGAACATTGTGGGTATTTAAGAATGTTACAGTTTGCGCTGTCACTGTGTCAGTTCAGTAAGCTTTAAACCACATTGGACTTACTTTGGGTTTTTCATGAGCATTTCACTCTGAATATTGCACTGATTGTTGATTTTTCAGATGGTACAATGCCAAACAACTGGGTCCACGCTAACTTTGTTTTTTGCTTGCCCCCCTGGGCAAGTTAAATTATCACTTCAGTTCAGTTTTACTTACCTGAAAAAGAAAATTCTACTTGCCCGAAAATAAAAAATAAAAACGTTAACAATCATTATTTCTCACTAACCACCAAGTTCTTTTAATGGCAGTGGAAGTAAATTTTAACATTTTGAATTTCTACTTGCCAGATGTGAAATTTTATCTGCTCTTGGCAAGCATGCAAATGTTGATATCAAGCCTGTGCGTCTTTAGGTTTGGGCATTTTTGCAACATGCTTGAAATCTAGACTTTTCTAAAAGTAGTCTTTGTATTTTTCAGATCAGAAACTGGGCGCAGGGGCAGCAACGCTTCAAACGACAGCGACTCATCGGGTACCATCGACACCGACTCCTCATCCACCCCTGACACTTCGGATGACTCCAGTGATGACGACTCAGTGTCGGACAACAGCTCAAATAGAGACTCTGATTCCGATTCCTCAGGGACGAGCGATTCGGACTCGGACTCCCATTCAGACTCGGACAGCAGTAGAGACAGTGTGCCCCGGAAAAAGCGCAAACGTTGATGACGCTCTTGAAATCACTTAGCCATAACCACGACCCCCTTTTAAGAACGTTAAATTGCACACAGTCGGGCACATTTCTGGAAACCCACGCCAGTATCCTACAAGTAGATTTAAGCAGCCAACATGTGAGCCTCACTCTGCATACAGCACTTTCCAGTGATTCCAGTCAATTCATCCAGTGCTTTTTGGAAAAGCGTTGTGCAATATCAGAGGGAGTATTTGCTGTGCACAACATTAGTTAATTTCTATGACTGCATGTGTGCGATTACAATGATGTGTTGCACCTGAATCTATTAATTTGTACAAGATTGATTCAGTCAGTGTCAATGTTTAATTCAATCATTGAGAGGCTTGCAATAGACTTGGAGAGTAACCCAGAGAATATTGAGTAATGTAAATTATGCCAATGGTTACTCAATTTTTACCTGTGATCAGGAATATTGCAATATTTAGCCTTTCTGTAAAATGAACCAAGGTGTGCTCTGATAAAAATGTTATGAATGCGTGCACTCACCCTTGCTCTTTATTTAGATGATGAATGTAGATGTAAAGATACTGTAGAGACATTACTAATATAATGAGTCCTGTTTTAGCTAGAAATTTACTGTTGATTAGAAGTAATGTAATTCCAGTTTCTGTGTATTTCCCCAAGCCCTACTAATGTATAAGAGCGATTTCTACATGCACTTCTTTACAATTTGTATCTTTTATCTGTCAAATTTTCTTTTTGTATTTATATATTTATGTATTTGGACACATATAATGACAAGTGTGAAAGAAACCATTAAAGTAATTTTAATTACTGATTGTTCAATATTCTTTATCAATTTATCTTTACTCCTATAATACTGAGGATAGCAAATAATGGATACTAGGTTTGATAGTACTTTTTCCCCTTTATAACTCTGAGGCTTGAAGTTTTGATTCCTGGGAGGGTGAGCAGTTATTTTTCAGCAAACTGGGAATACTGTTCGATGGTGCTTGTATGGCTTGTACACACTGAAATATTTGCGTATTATATTGGGCCTCTGAAATCTGAATGGACATAATTCAGAGTAGGGGAATTGTAATGCATTAAAATTTATCTCAACTTTATTGAATGAGATTATGTGCACATTTATAATGCAATGTAGATAAACTACAGTAAAATACAACTTACTGTGAATGACTTTCATATTGTTATAATTTACAGTACTTACAACAGTAAAGGTAAATGGCATAATGGAGGGGGGGTGATAAAAATCTTGCAGTCAAACATTGACTCATTCTAAAAGAAATACTGTCAATATCCCTTGTGACAGGCAAATCTGTTGTGTACTTTCTTCTATGGGATTTCTATCTTTCTATCGGGACACAAGAGAAATAAAATACTGGTATGTTCATGATTGGTTCTCGTTAAGTAAAATAAATGACAAATCCTGGCTGGGAGATCCAGTGCAGCTGGTGTATGTTTGGTATATGTTTCAGTTCATTTGGTTCTTGAGGCATTTTCAGGTGTTCCCAATCATGTCATTTTCCACTGAGACAGAGAAATATAATTGTAATTGATATATTTTATGATAACACTTTAAAGAACAAGGACATATAAAATTGTCAACTTTGGACATTTCGCACTGTACTCTTACTGTACTGCAATATTCCTCTGTGTCCTTCAAGGTCAAGAAAGTAATTACAAATTTGATATCAGAATGAAATCCTGTATGATTTTACATGACATGTAGCCATGATTAAGTGCTGGATGTTAAAATAGTTTAATGTGGATAAAATATGTGGGGGCACTGTGAGATATCAAGCAAAACAAGGTTGAAACAAAGAATAATATTCTATTAGCCTAGGAATGATTTGAAATGAAATGAAACAAATTTGTGCATCAATGTATAATCGTCCTTATTGATGTTCATAACAAAATATTTAAATTACCACGGTAAAAAAAATTCCAACATCAAATAAATTCAAATATTTCATATATATATGAATGTTATAATTTAAGTATTTGACAATAAAAAGCACATTTGTGTAAGGATCCTAAAATGTTTCAAAAAAGTTTAATAAATGTTTAACTTGAAGAATGGTGTTGTGTGTTCGAAAAGCAATTGATACTTGTCCTCTAAATTATTTTAACTGGGATGGTATGGATTAAATTTCTATTCATGTGTTAATCTGTTGGCTATGGGAACCAGATATGCTCTTACATTTCTCGTGCTGGATGGCAGTTACAAACCTTTTACATGCTTTGGACAATAAGTGGTCAAATTTTTGAAAAATTTGTGCTTGCCAAAATCTGAGCTGTGGTGCTAATTGAATTTAGTGATAGGCTGTGCCTGTGTTGCTCACAACTACCCATTGCAGCTATAATATTGATTGCACCAAAAGGGTGTCCACGACCTACATTGTAGCCCAATACATGTACACTGTTAAGGTAAATGACATGATTGTGGGTAGTCCTCAACTTGGGTAAAACTGTTCTAGAATCAAGTAAACTATGCAAGGATTCTACTGTGAAAATTTTGTAGTCAAAAGTTGACTCATTTTAAAATAACTTCCTTCAGTATACCTTGTAACAGGCAAATATGTTGTGTAGTTTTCTATGGGATTCATTTCTCTTGGGCCTTGAGAAAAGTAAAGTTCTGGTTTGTTCACACTTGATTCTTTTGAAGTAAACAAAAACCCAAAGACAAATCCTTCCAGCCAGGAGATCCACTCCAGCTGGTGCATCTTTGGTATATCTTTCAACCAGTTAGGTTCTAATTAAAAATCATGTCACTGCCCTTTAAGATGGGAAAACATTAACCAAGTGCAAGACTGAGAAAGGTGTTTGTTTTGTCATAGTAATTGTTTTGTTTTTATTTGTCAGAAGTAGCTCTTACAAGTAGGAAGATGTGTAGTCCACCTGTTTATTTTGTATAGAAATGGTCCTCAAAATTCAGAACGGTTAATTGAACTCAGAAGTGGAGTTTGATTCTTGGATACTAGAATCAACTTAAAGGTAAATGACTTGATCAGGGGTAGGCCTCAAGTTGGGGTAAATCTATTCTAGAATCAAGTTAAGTATGCAACGATTCTACTGTGAAAATTTTGTAGTCAAAAGTGGACTCATTTTTAAAGTAACTTCCATCAGAATGCCTTGTGACAATTTTTTTGTGTAGCTTTCTATGGGATCTACTTCTATTGGGGCTTTTTTCCCCCAATCATGTCTTTACTCTTTAACCGTGGGGTTAGTGTCCCCAAGTGTAGCCTGGTGATATTGCTGTTACCCAGAAGGTAGTAGGTTACAGTTCCAAGTCCAGTTGGATCATCCTTACCAAGTCATTAAACGTAAACATATCAAGCATTTTAAGGTGATGTACTCTACAAGTGGGCAGTAGAACTATTTTCAGTTGGGGGGGGGGGGGGGTTTGGGGGCAAAGAAGAAATGACACTAAAATATCAAAGGGGTATTGAAAGGGCACATGCAAATACAGGCGACTCCGGTTATAACGAAGTCCTCGGGACCGGCAATTTCCTTTTATTGTATCAAAATTTTGTTATAACCAAACAGTGAAAGCATATAAAGATATGCAGATATTAATTTTGGGACCAGAGTTTCTACTTCGTCATAACAGTAATTTCGTTATAACTGTGTTCGTTATAACAGGAGTGCACTGTACATGTATCTTTGTTGAAAATATTGAGGGCAAATGCCCCCTCCCCTCCCCAATTGTCTGCCCTTGACTCTACTCCTGATTGTGTGAACAGTGTCACTGTGGATACAGTATGAAGATTAGAAATAAAATGTCTAGATAACCAGTAAGAAAATAAAATTAACCAGATATGAAGTGTAGAAGTGATGTGTATTATGCAAGTGCCATATTTATTAATTCCCATTACATTATTATTGCACTGATATGTGTTCCCTTTTGTTACATAAATGAAATTACAGTAAATAAATTTTTAAAATGAAGTATGTGATGTACCTGTTTTTTGTTTGTTTTTGCATATTATACAGTAGTCGTTAGTGTGAAGGAAAAATGTATATATATATGCACACACACATGCGCATGCGCACACACAAAACATACACACAAACATACACTACACACATGCACACAAACATACACAGCACACACAACACATACAAACATACCAAACACCTGCACACAAACACACGACACAAATACACACATACATACAAAACACAGCACACACACACATAAACACAAACATTTCAGAATTAGTGTAATTTACACTTAGTTGTATGTGCTGTACATGTCAAATTAATTCAATAATGTACTCACTCTGGCAGAATTCAATATTTGCATGAAGTTCATTTTAGTATTTGACCAAATTTACAGCAAAAAGTGAGGTGTAATTTCATCATGAGAATTAACAGGTTTGACACAATACACCACCACTTCACTGCTAAAAAGTGTGAGATACAGTTGGTCATGTTGGTTGAAATCACCAGAAATGTGTTTTGAGACAAAGGTATAAACTGGCCTGTGTGTACCAATTTCATGAACCTCTTGAAAAATGAGGAAGTCATTCAATCCACCATATATATCCCTGATTTATTATAATATGCTGTTAACATGTCAACTCGGCTTCTGATACATTTGAAGAAAAAAAAATCTTTCTCATCTTTACCCGAAGTCAAATGTGTGTGCCACATTTTGTGTGCACTGCTTGAAAAAATGAGGAAGTAGTTTGATCCATAAGATTTGCAATGGACCGACGACCCAACCAACCACAAGCTGATTTCAAAATATCAAACTTTGTTTGGTGGGGATATAATGACAGTTGATCACCAATAGTGAATAATTTTACACTTCATTAAAAAAAAAGACTTCTGACACATCATTACTGTGAGGAAATGTTTATTCAATATTTCATTTATACACAAATAGATCAAATATATAGATGCATATATGTACATTTTATACATATAAATACATTAAACAATTTCTTAACATTGACAGTGGCATTTGTAAAAAAAAAAATGAAAATCATTGAAGTGAGGTTGACCAATGGTCACTGTGAGTAGTCATGACGATTCAATAGTCTTAAAAGTTATTTATACAAGTGACCCATAATTCCCCATTGAATATGACCAACATACACAATGTGTTTTAGTCCACTTGATATTGGATTATTATTCCTTCCAACTCATTAACACACCACTACATGGGTGAAATTGAAACTGAAAGCAGAAGAACAGGAGATTTAAGAAATGGCTCCAAAATGGGAAGTCTACTGTGCACAATGGCAGAGTTTGGAATTTATGGTTGACATTGTACTACTTTATAAAACCCACAATGAAAAATTGTACTATAAGCAACGATCATGTCACGCAAGTCATGTATGAAGTACAAATGCATTTATTTGAATTACATTGAACATCACAAACATGTATTCAGAAAATAAAACATGAAACATTTTTTCATGTACTTGAAATTCACAATATTTATGCTATAGGATTTTCTGAACACAGTACTGTAAAATAGGACGGATTCAAATCGCACACACATTTTTTCACTTGGTCTTTTTCAGAATATTTGTAATGTAATGTAAATAATCCCAAGTGGACGGACTACAATAGCAATGAATAAATTCATTTATGCATATACAACAAAATATTATATACATGTCTTTCATAAATAAAATGCTTTGTGGACGGACTACAACAACTATGAATAAATTCATCTGTGCAAATTACTTTACAACAAAATACCATACACCTGTTTTCATAAATAAAATGTTTTATAAGACTCTTACTTTGACAGTTCATTTAAGTGTACTCATCAGCAATCACTTGTTACACAAATCCCATGCCTTGTTGCATGTTTTTATTCATACTCCAGACATTGATACCAATCTGTTTTTAATCACACAGTACTGATAATGGATTTTCTGAACTTTGGATGGATTGGATAGTTGCATCGCTTTTGTTACAGAAGTTTTCGGTCATTCCTTTTGATACATTGGACGGCAGTTTTTTCCTTCTTAGCGATCATTGCAGGGTCTTCATAACAGAGATTTTACTTCCCCCCCCCCCCATATTTAAGCATGGAAGGCAATCTGTTACACATTTAAATCATTCTACCGTAATTTTGAGTTTCAAAACTCCTATGAAACAGCCTAGAACTTTGTGTGCACAGAGATTAAAAACAAAATTCTATGAATTCCATTTTAGTTCAACTCATCAGAAGCCAACTGTGTCAAAGTGTCTACCATATGAACTGTGACCAGAGCAGTTGAATCTTGGTTTCAAATTTTTCCCAAACTAAAACACCTTTTGTGATAGACTATGGGGCATTAACCAAAAAAACGACCTGGAAAAAAATTCCGTAGTCTCTCGATTGGTATTGAAAAGTAACATTGCAAATTAATTAAGATGAAGTTGCTGATGAAATAACACATTTGTTCTCCAATTTTTATTAGCACATTGATGAGATAATCAACTAATTAATGACGCAAGTAATCCTCGGTCCAATTGGTAGCAGGAAACATAGTCGATATTTCAATGTAGCGATTTCACAGACACTAATGTTACTCACTAGATTGGTCTTAACAGCTGTGTTATTAATATTCATGAAGGCCTATGGCTCTGCCTTAGATGAAGACAACTGGTGAAGTTATTTTTTGAACGAATATAACAAAAGCCAGTCACATGGTCTTGCATTATTTGTAGAATGGTTGCTCTCAAATACTTCACCAAGTTCCTGCAGAATCACAGGGTCATTGTGACTAAATAGGTTGTCAAGCACTCCCTACTTTCCGAACGAAGATGTGACGGAGTGACATTCCTGGAACATAATTCATTTTTGCAAAGGTGAAAGTCTCTGGCAGTTTGTAGACTTATAAATGTGACAACACTATAAAGGATCGTCATAATTAAATTTCTTGAAAACGCACAAATTGATTTTGGAGGACAAACCTGAAATAGGATCTTAGTAATATTTGGATAATCATCACTGGGGATTTGTAAAATACCAATGATGGGCCTATGGAAAGTCACAATATTTTGCCTTGCCCTACAGTCTATGAATGCAGGTTATTTAAGTAGTGAGGTGCTTCTTGCTCTGTATCTCAATGGCTCTCTTGTAGTCCTGTATGGCCTCTTCTCTCATGCCCACTTTACTCCGGACCTCTGCTCTTCGTTTGTGCACCAGAGGGTCGTCGGGCTGGAGCTTCAGTGCTGCATCATGAGAAAAGAGAAATTACAGGAAAACATTTGGAGTTTCATGATAAATTTGTATCATAAGGAGGTAGTGCAGCTATCAATTGCATGAGCCCCCCCCCCCCCTTACCCTAATGCACAGCTCCAAACTAACTTTTTTGGATTGGGCAAACAAACCTTTTGTTTTCATTCATTAGTTGCCCCAAACATTATTTACTTGAACAAAATGCTTGTTAATTGTGTTACTTTAGAGATAGTAGTACCTTGTTAAAAGTGTTTTACAGATTCTGCTCAATTGGAATTTACACAAAAGTGAATCTGAACTGAAAGCCACAAGTCCTTAATACTCTCTTGATTTTAGAGTTGCAAATTTGTACTTGCCCATTCAGGCAAGTAAAATTGATTTTCATAAATTTTCACTCGCCCAGAAGCAAATTTACTTGCCCTGGGCAAGCGGGCAAGTGCTGGTGTCAAGTCCTGCCTAATGGGAGAAGTGTTGTCACTGTTACTTTGTGTGGTGTACAGCCGCTTTTACATCAGATCTTTAGAATGAGGGCTAACAGAAAAGTATTCATTTGTTCTGTCTACTTTAATTGTGCAATTGTGCCAGAAGTTAATGCTTCAGGCAAAGAATTAAAGAAAAATGTCAAGAGTTCATAGAACATTATTTTGACTCACCCTCTGTGTAGTCCTTCTCAGCCAGCTGGTACCTCCGCAGTGAGGTGTACAGGTTGCCACGGTTGAAGTAGATGTGGGCAGAGTACGGACTCAGCTTGATGGCTTTTATGAAATCCTCCAAGGCACTCTTGGCATCTCTCATTAGAACCTTAAAAATAGTGCACATAGAGTTCAAATGATAGGGTTGAATAATAGTGTAGGGGAAGCATCAGCTGGGGGAGGGGTAGGAGAGGGGGATTTTGTTTCCTCAGAGACCATTAGATCTTTGCAAGGCTAAATGTACTTGCTACTAATTTTAGAATACATTCAGAGTTATGAACATAACTTCAAAGTCAATGATTTGTTACATAAAACATCAATATTCATACACTTCATATTATATGTATGGAACAAAGTATGAATTATTAAAAGTTGTGCTAATTTATGATGGAAGTATTTATCAAATAATACTTGACAAAAAATGTGCAGGAGACATCTAGCAATATTCTCATTTAGTTTCAGTTCAATGGCACTATTGTTTTTACATGCTCTAAAAAACAATGTAAATTCACATTGTATATTCATCACTCTTTTCTTGTTTCTTCCACTGCATCTATAGCAAGGTAATTGTGCATCCAATGATTACAAATCTTGGTATCAAAATACGTAGAGGTAATATACGTTCAAAACAATTTGTGAGTGAATCTGTGAGATGCTAAATGAGAAAGATTAAAAGCTGTGTTAGGGATACCTACCTTTGTTATGGCTCTGTTAAGCAGAGCAGACTCATCACTGGGGTTCAGTTCTAGAGTCTTGTTGTAGAAATCCAATGCCTGGTGTACAGAGAAAAGAAGAAATAAAAGGATCAGAAAAAGGAGCTATTAAATATATATGATCAGAAAATTGGCTATAATTGATAACTTTCTTGTCAATGAACATTACAACTATGATATATTTCAAATAAATTACATCCAGGAACAATACTGACCAGACATGACCTACGAAGACACCAAATAAATAAACAGATAAACATGTTAGATCTGTTTCATCTCATTGGGTTCTAGAGACATTTCAGACTGCTCCCGTCACGTCATTGCCCTTTAACCTTTTCACTACCGCCCTCACAATATCCCATGCAAAGTCTATGGGGTCCGGTTGCAACGGTACTGACAGGGTTAAAAGCCAAGGTACAATTTTGGTAAATGGTAAAAAATGAAATTCTTTGCTATGGGTTGGGGGGGGGGGATCCCAACTTTTCCCATAGCTAATGTACATACGTGTAGATGTTCTCCTATAATTTAAACATCGTCATTTGTCACTTTAGACAGTTTTTAATAGGTTTGATGTTGTTTTCTGATGTCTGGGGTGACAATAAAATAGAAAGATTGACAAAAAATTTGTCTTATCAACCAAAACTATACTTTGTGCTTTAAAGGTAAATGACATGATTGGGGATAGTCCTCAACTTGAGGTTAAAAACTATTCTAGAATCAAGTAAACTATGCAGGGATGCTACTGTGAAAATTTTGTAGTCAAAACTTGACTCATTGTAAATAATATCCATCAGTATGCCTTGCACCAGACAAATTTGTAGTGAAGCCTTCTATGGGGATTAAATCTACCGTACCCTGATCAAATAAAATTGCTTGCCTGTTCATGCTTGATTCTCCTTAACTAAACAAACTCAAGACAAATCCTTCCAGCCAGGAGATCCACTCCAGCTGGTGTACATTTGGTTTTATCTTTCAACCAGTTTGGTTCTTAAGGCATTTTCTATTTCTCCCAATCATGTCACTGAGCTTTAATGTAACTATACACATACCTGTATGAACTGGCGATTGCTAAAGTACAGATTAGCGGCATTAAAGTAGGCCAGTGGGTAGGCCTGGTCCTTCTTGATGGCCGCCCTGTAGTCCACCATAGCACCCTCGTGGTCCTGCAGGAACTGGTTGACCACGCCTCGATTCACGTAAAGCTCCGCCGTGGCCCCGAGGCGGATCGCCGTATTCATGTCAAGCAGGGCCGCGAACGGGTCGCTCATCTGCAGGGATACTATCGCGCGACCCTCAAGGGCAGGTTTGTAGTCTGTGGTAAACAGAGGGAAGGAGTAAAAGAAATGAATAAATGATCGGACTTAGTTATCTTAGGGAGAAAATTACGACAGCCACTCATGAAAACTTGCTGAAAATGTACTCAAAACATGTTTTTATTTCAAGCCACGGTATAGTTTGGGAAATGGTAAAACATGAAATTCTTTGCAATTACATTTTTTAGATACACCTACATGATCTATTAATGCCCTGGACATTGCTCACTCTGAAACCTTCCCATATTTTAGATATTACTCAAAATTTCCCATAGGTAATGTACATACCGCTAGATGCTCTCCTTAATTTAAACATCATAATTTGTCACTATAAACAATTTTCAGTGGTTATCATGTTGTTTTCTATATGTCTTGTGTGGATAAAACTTGATGAAAGATGACAAAAAGTTTCTTAGTTCGAGCAAAAAGTATAACTTGTCTTAACAAATTACTCGTCATTGAAGATCTCCGTACAATATTGGACTTGAGATCTCCGAGCAATAGGTACCCATCACTTAATGCAGTAGAAAGAAAACACAATGTGTTTTGACAACAGATGAAGCAGCAATTACGCCCTGTTGCTCTCAAGGCATATGCTCTCGCTTAAGCTTTCTACTTTTATGTTTATATCCAAGTGTACTTGAACTGAGCTCTTCGTGGTGAGTTATGCGTCATAATAAGAAATGGATATTAGTATATTATTTTATTTGTTTAGCCAATAATACAACTGACCTTGATCCCCACTTTTTAGTTTTATAAATTCTAATTTGAAGTGATTGATAGATTGACTTGACCGATTGACTGAGGTATTTACTATATTATATCGTTAATTGTTTACAAATATATATTAAATATTTCCAAATATATATATATTTTTCCAATGAGCATGACCAACTGCATTCCCATTTACATTCTATGCATAGACATTGCTCAAGAACGCTAGAATACTCTGGAGTTGTATCCAGAGATTTTCTGGGGTGGCGGGGTCGAACTAATTTTGGACCTTTTTACAATGAAATTCGACGCGAGATCGTGATAAAACTTCAATTCTGGTGGTCTTTTAACCCATGAATTTTTGGACCTTGTCACAGATGTAATAACTAGAAGATGTGAAAAGGTCCTCTAAAAAAAAAATTCTTAGTAAAATGTGGCCCTTTTGAAAATTTATGGGTGTTCCGAACCTACGCACATCAGCCCCACCACCCACCTCCCCTCCCCCCCTCCCCGAACACCCATGCACTAACTTGGATCTATCTCTAGACAAGCTGTGAGAAGATTCCAGGCCAGCTCTTGTAGCGGCCGCATGATCTGCAGTGTATAACCCAGATTGACCTCCGACACCAGTACACTCTGGCTCTCAGAAACAGGCATTGCTTGATAGTCTCTCCCTGAAAAAAAAAAATCCATCATCTCAAATATGAACGTGTTAAAGTAGTTTCAGAACTCGTGAACAAAAAATATATTGCTGTACTTCACATAATTATTAAAATGAAAAAAATATAAACTTTACCATAATTAAGTAATATTGTACTCTGCTATTTCTGTTATGCATTAAAGACCCAGCATGTATGTGCAGACTTGCACATTTGTATGACATATTGATCTTCTAAATAACCTAGGCACACAGGTTTCACTAAAAGATTTTGGACGGGGGGGGGGGGGGGCAGGGGGAATGCCAAGTCAATCATTTAACAAGTCTAAAATGTAGTAAAAGTATACAATTTAACTTACTAAGTTACTAACTAAATGCATACATACCTAAATAAATGAATAAATAAATAAATGAATAAATAAGTACAGGACTACAGAAATAAACAAACAAATAAATGAACCACCAATTTTAAAAAAATAATACAACAAACCCTCACATTATTGCAGACAGAAACATTTCAAGGGACTTTGACAAGTTCAGTTTGCAAATGTGGCACACAGCTTCTGTAAACAAAAAACCCAACCCTCTTTTTCATTTATGAATAGTGACCCTCTTCTTTGACTACTAAAAGTGATCCCCTTCTATTATGAATAGCGACCTTCTTCTTTGATGACTAGCAACCCTTATATAATATTGGATGGCCTTGAGGTGGACACAAGAAAATGTTGTAGGACTTGTGAGAAATATCGGACGAGTCGCAGACGAGTCTGATATTTTCATAAGGAGTACAATATTTTCTGTGTCCACCGAAAATAAGCCATCCAATATTATTATTGTTATCTTAATCCACTAAAAATTATCAAATTAGAAATTTAACTGAATCCTCTCCAAATCTGATTGAGTTTGTCAATGGCGAACCACTGATTTCATTTTTTGTGTGACAAGTTATTCCTCTAATCCATCAAAATTCACATCTTTCACCAAATTTAGTAAATTGAGCAAAACACGCAACTTATACAGAAATGACAATACAATGATTTTTTTTTAAATTCTTAGTTATATGTTGTGTAAGTGGAAAACTGGATCAACTTAATTAGCCACACGCATCAGTCAGCCACGGGCAAATACCAAAGTTCCCGGATGTGTACAACATTTTTCCTCATTGTATGACATTTTCCGATGTACTCTCTCGTCTAACCGCAGCGCGTATACGCGCATTCCTTTGCGTGCGGGATACGCATTAATATCACAGCGCTTGACACCCCCTATTTAGATAACAATTATGAATATTGATCTTTATGAATAGCAACCCTCTTTTTGTATTGTGAATAGGGACCCTTATGATGAATGACCCTGATTTGTTATTATGAATAGTGACTCTTGTTCCTTATTATGAATAGCCACCCTTATGTCTTATTATGAATGGCGGTCCATATGAATAATGACCCTTATGAATTGCAACCCTTATGTCTTGTTATGAATAGCGGTCCTTATGAGTAGCTAGTGGACCCCAGTCTGTCAAACCTTCAGTCTATAGAGTTGTAACTAGGCAAGCAGTTCTTACCTGGCCATCATAGTTGTTTCCTCATGTCCATAGTCCATGTAGGCATTACCCCGCCCCAAGTAGGCATCAATGAAGAATGGATTCACCTCCAGGGCACTGGTATAAATGGCCACTGCATCCTCCAACCTATTCAGTCTACAAGAAAATTCATTTGCTTTTGTTAGTAATAATTTCAAACCAGTAGTGTATCTTGTTCTCATCTTCAACAGTGGTAAATTCTTTCCAACATAATACTTTCTCTGACTTTATTCCTGGTTTTAACCTATCTAAATTGTATCGTTGTTGTCATCATCATCATCATCATCATCGCAATCATCATGATGAGCATATTCCAAGTAAACAATTAGTAAGATGTATTAGCATAGTAATGATATAACATCTAAATAGAAGACAGACATATTTTTTTCTGTGAGGGTAAAGAGCTTGGAATCTAAGTACTATACATCTCCATTTGTTTCCCTACTGGCAAATACCTTGTGATTTAATAATTTTCCAGTTTTATGAAAACAAAAATTCTTATAGGGTAGTATCTAATTTTGTAGTGACTTGTGTAATACAATATGTGTCTGGCCAAGTTAATTCCTAACATATCATTATTATGTTAATATATAATTATCCACAAATATATTGTCCGATTTGATCCATACAAGGGTTGCACCAAGTCCTTCACAACTCTTTTAGACATGCTCTCATGTACTCCAGCTGGTTACTCCTTGTGGCCAGTGTATTGATTCCACTTGTGACAGTATCCGGTTTCTGCATCGCACAGCACCCAATACTTTATCCCCACTTCTTTGGCTTGTTGGGTATGTACTGTTTATATACGATTCTACCTTGAAGGGCTGCAGGCTTTCGTCTACAGATAAGTTACCGCTGGGTTCATAGTGATCTAAGTAGGTTCTGGTAAATGCATTGATAAGTGGATGCGTTTTGAAGAGTGGATCGTAATCTGGATGCCCGCGTGGCTGCTGCAGTTGAATGTCATTGGAATGCAGAAATGAATTGAGTAACTGGTAGCAGTTTCGACACATCACCTCGCCGAATCCAGGAGTAAGAAGAAGATCATTTTCTGTTTCCCAGTACTGTTGAACGGATGACTTGGTTACCAAACCCATAGTTATTTGAAGCGCTGTGAATGCTCGCATCTCCAACTCGTCGGTGTCAGTCCTCTCCCGAAATCTGGAGGATGGAGACACATCCACTGGATTGTCGAAAAAGTCCTCCGCATAACGATTTGTCTCGGCCGCTATATGTTCAAAGATGCCCTTTGGATAGAACTTATAAAAGAAGTCTACCAGCTCCATACCATTAGGATCAAAGAAGAGTTTAACCCTGTTATTGCTGCTCTGGCGCGATGATGCAAATGTCTTGTCGCTGTCTAACTGCTGCCATGCGACATCATTGGTAGTTGGTTGTTTAGGCGCTGCTTGAAGTCTACCTCTTACTTTAGTGTTGGATGCTTCATCATTTGCTGATTGCAGGGCTGTCAAGTCTCCCGCCACCGAGCTCATCCTCCTGCCGTCCCACCAATCTCCTGCTTTATGAAAAAACCTCCCGCCAAACAGTGTACAAGTGAACGAACTGTTTGGCTAGTAATTTGCAGGTAAACATTTTTTGTTTGGCAAAAAATGGTTTTGGTCGTCATTGCCCCTGCCCCCCACTTGTCAGAAGTTGTTTGTTGTTTGGCTAGAAATTTGGCTGGCAAAAAAATGGTTTTGGTCAGTCATGTGGCCCCCTGCCCCCACTTGTCAGAATTTGTTTGGCTAGTAATTTGGCTGGCAAAAATGGTTTTGGTCATTGTCGACCCCTGCTCCGCCCCCCCCCCCCCCCCCCGCCTTGTCAGAAGTTGTTTGGCTAGTAATTAGGCTCATAACAAAAATTTTTGCAGGCAAAAGTGTATCTCCCTCCAAGTCATTCCAAAAAGTTGACAGCCCTGCTGATTGCGTAGCTGATGATTGTTCATGTGATGGATCAACGTCACCATCATTAAATGGCTCCTCCAGATAGGCCAATATTTTGTCATCACTCCAGGAATTATCGCAGTCCTTCAAGTCCATTCCTCGAATTTGTAATCCGAATCCAACAGGATGTCTCGATCTTCATCAACATTGTATGTAGTAGAAGGCTACAACCTCTTTTGAGGTGCAGCCATTTTGAACACGAAAGATAAGAAAAAGGAAGGGGAGGAACTTGAGAAATAATAGCTCAGGTCCAGTGGGTGAATTCCCTTTGAGTTTTTAGCTTTTGGATTGGTGTGGACTAAAGACCGAAGTTTCCCATTTTACAAATGTCAAATTCTGTTTTTCTCAATGTTGTAAATTTGCAATTTTCCAACTTGGATTTTGTTGTTGTAAAAAATCACAAATGACGTCAAGCTTACCAGGCCCATGGGGGTTTCGATTCGGGTTTGGGGACATATTCACAAGTAACGCATGATTTCTTTGGCTTTATTAGGCATCCTTTTGGTGCATTAGTTTAGTTTTATTCAATAAACATTTATAAATTTTACTTTGGGGGATTTTTATGCATGATTTTTTCCATTTTTCTTCAAAATGCTGTTTTCCGTGTTATACCTCAAATTACGTGATTTCCGTGGAAAATCTTTAGTGTGGACACATCACAAATCCTTGCCTGGATCTGCACTATTCAATACTATTAGAAGTATCCTTTCTATTGTTTCCTCGAAAACACAAAGAACTGAGACATTTGTAAACTGTAGGACAATATACTTTAAAATTCCCTTATCTTAAAATTTTAATATTAGTTTGAAGGCCTTATCAAATATTGCTTTTATAGACAAATTATACTGCAACAGTTTAAACAACACAATTATACAAAATAGCAGTATCAAAGTGTTACAATATGACTGTATTTCTCTGAGAGTTTGCAAACTAAATGATTATTATGTACAGAAACAGGAACCCATGTGTTAGTCTGTTAGACACATCACATCACTGTTCGTAGGAAAATGTGTGATAATTAATGCAGTAACATCGTGTCTCATAACTTACTTGTGACAGCACAGTCCGAGAGTGTGTCTGATCTTGGGATCTCTAGGGCTGACCTGTATGACAAATCAAGAGAAAACACAGTACATGTATATGAATGAACAAGAAAATTGTGATCCATACAACCATACAGATCTCAAATAGTACTGCAATAAGCAATTAGAATTGATCAATTATACTTCTTAGTACTCTCTCAACAGCTGCAGCACTATTAGCTCCCATTGTCCCTGATTCCAACCCCGTACTTGTTAAAGTATTTTTGTATTACCTTCGGATGGCCACTGTAGACATATCGTTGGCTGTCCGGCAGAAAGGCCCTAGCAAATGTTCCCAACAGAAGGGCCTGAACAGTATATTTTTTTAATTTGATAAATACTGCCTGCTTGTTTCTCAAGCAAACAAATATCATTCCAGCCTGAATATACACTCTAGTCAGTGTATATATTGGTATATGTTTCAGACTTTTAGTTCATTTGGTTTTTGAGGTATTTTTACTTCTTCCAATCATGTCACTGCCCTTTAAATAACAATCCTAAAATATACATGAGTATAGAGGTGAATCACTCTCAAAACCTAGGTGCAAATCTAATGAGTGCAAATCTAATGAGTTCAAATTCTTTCCTGAACATTTTTCTCCTTAAAAAAACACAAGTCTCTCATGATATGCATAAATCAACCCAGGTGCAAACCTAATGACCTTAATTCCTACTTGTACATTTAGGTTAACACCTGTTCAAGAAAGTTAATGTTTAACAGCAGCCTTATGGCAGTATACCTCACAAGTAAATGGACATTCCAACTTGTTGACAAAATGAATTGTACATTTCTCAGGTTAAATTGGGCGAGCTAATAACCTCAAATACCTAATTGCACATTTCGGTTAACACCTGTTCAGGAGGTTAATGTTTAACAACAGCCTTATGGCAGTACAGCTTACAAGTAAATGCACATTCCAACTTGTTGACAAAATAAATTATACATTTCTCAGATTTTAAATTGGGTCCAACACCTGTTCAATAGATTAATATTTAACAGCAGTCTATTTATAGTACAATTCATGAACATGACATCCCGTTGAGAGTTTCAATTGTAGATTTCAATTAACGTTTATTTGAGGTAGTAGAATACAAATAAGTCAAATCTGCTTTAATAAGGTGTGCATTTTACGTTGTATACATCTCCGTTATAAATACATTTTCTTTATTTCTGTCACATATTTCTTATTATGCCCGTCAGTGCTCACTCTGTTTTATAATTGAGCTACTGAGTTATAGGTAGTTGACAAACTCAGAATTAATTTAGTCAGTTCAAGTGCAAGCATTTTTTTTCAAGAGGGGCAGGGATTAATTTTTTTTTCTGAACTAAAATACAAACAAAATATTCCGAACACTGAGTGTATTCATTTAGTATGCCACAAGCAACTTGGTGCAAAGACGTCTAACTCTTAACATGCCACATAATTTTTTTTTATTATGCAACAGAATCCCATGGTCCCCACCACAAAAATTCCCTGATCTTCCCCCGATTTTTCCTCTGATGAAAGCTACAAATTCCAGGATCATTATTTGACTTTTTTAAAGCAAATTTTGCCTTCTTTCTTGACCCATGTCCAAGGTATGGACAGACGGTGAGATATTTGGACTACTGGACAAACAAAATTCCCTGATTTGAGGAACTTTCCTGAAATTCCCTGACTGGAATAAGGGGAAATCATTTCAAGGTTTTCCTTGAATTTCAGGTCGGCTATGCGCTAAAAAAAATCCTGGTTGTGAACTATCAAGAAATAATTTTTTGCTTCTACTTATATTTCATTTTATACCACACATAATAACTACCTGAACTGCTTGTGCAAAGTCATCCCTGGCGTTCTTGTAATCCTTCTGTGCAAAATACATCAGGCCACGGTTGATCAGAACCTATGTGATGGAACAAAAATGTTGCTTAATAATCAATCAAGCATTTTCTAAGTGATATTACATGAATAAAAAAATAAGAGGTAACTTCCATTGATAATCAGATTTGTCTATGTTTGTCAAGAATATACAGACAGGTTACTGAAACTGCAAAAACCACATTTATTCAGAAATGATTTGATATCAAGGCATGACTTATTATACAGCTTCATAATAACATATTTTCCATCCACTTATTATCTGATAATCACATAGAATTAAAGCCCAAGCAAAGTAATTTTTAACCACCTTGTTTTTGCATAGAGGCAAAGGACTCATTTTTGTTAGATATTTCTCTCCTTCCTACCAAATAAGATTGCATTACTGTACTAAGTCCACATGGCAATATCATGTCTGCTTCTGTTTTATGTAAATTTAAAACAGATTGTACAAAAAATAATTGTGCAAAGTCTACTCTAATACTTTTTTTGTGTAAGGTGATTGCTGAACTTACGAAATTGTTCACCTGTGTGGGCACTCAAATCAAAAACTTGTCAAACTTCAACATCTGGGATGTATAATGATGTTCAAATGGATAAATAAACAAATTAATCAAGTATAGAGAAATTATGCTGTCACCATCAATATATTCATGAATGAATTTCACCTTGACAATAAACATTCACGAGATGGAACTACATGTACTGTAAAATTAGTCACTCACAGTTTTTCACTTTTTCAAGTAGTTCATGATCGTTTGAAATACACTTTTTTTCAAGGTTTCATATTAACTCCACACTAGAGACATTGATAATGCCATGCAACTCAGAAGATATTTTTGTTTCTTTAATGGAGAAATTGGCCAATTTGACCCACAGCCAAATTAAGCATACTGGGTAATTTGAAACTTGTGAAAATTGACATTAGAGGTCACAATTTTTTCTGGGAATGGGGTTGGGGTGGGAGTGGGGGTGGAGTGGGGGTGGGGTGGGGTGGGAGTGGGGGTGGGGTGGGGTGGGGGTTACCTTCAGGGAGTTTTCATCTCCCAACATGAGGACGATGCCGTAGTCTCTCTGGGCCTTCTGGTAGTCCCCTATGGTGTGGTAACACACGGCCCGGTTGAAGTAAGCCAGCGAACATGTCGTGTCCAGTTCTATGGCTTTGCACAGGTCCTTGATGGCTAAGGTATGGGCCTTGATATAGTACTTGAGTGCACTGAAGTAATCCAAGAACAACAGTAAGCAATCAGGAAAACCACATTGAATTCCACATAGTTTATTAACATGTCACAAAAGAAAATCCCATGAGGCTTTTATATGTCAGCCATTCATCAATCAACATAATCAAGTCATTATTTTCAGTTATCCCACATGGTACAATCATTTGGTTTTATTTCACTGAATTTACGATATCAACATAAAACAGTTTTATGACATTGTTCAACAACATTGCCTTCAGTGAATAATGTGGTATCTCCTGTGAAAAACATCAATGATGTAAAGGAATAACATTTTCATTCTAAAGAACTGTCACATTAACAGTGAAATTAACTTGTTTTTGCTCTTAATCATTGTGTAAGTTGCATAATAAGTGTACAGAAATATTCATATCAACTGATTTGAGCTTATTCTTCAATGAGCCTTGACAGATTATTGATTAAAAATTTAAACACTGTTTAAAACCACCAGAACAACCACCACAACTACCAGTGTTGGGTGTCTCGTGTCTCGTCTCGGTCTCGGACGCTAATTGTCTCGGTCTCGTAGGCCGAGACACTGACAAGACACTAAAAAACAGCTCAATTTTGATGAGTCACTCTCAGATTCTTACTGCTCTCTGCCTGACCTACAACATAAAATGCACTAAACACAGGATTGAAGAACAAAGAGTAGAGATTAAGAGTCGGATACCTTGAAATACAGTCTGTACATTTGTCTCTTTTAGTGAACAAAGGTACCAAACTTAATGCAGAAAACTGTCATTACAAGGTGTACACCATGCACGTGTATGGACTGTCAATCTCAGAATACTCTAAACAAGTATTCGAGTCTGAAAAGATTATAGATACCCTTTTAAAGTAAACCTTCTGTTGAATACCCTAAACAAGTATTCAAGTCTGAAAAGATACCCTTTTCAAGTAAACATTCTGTTAAAAGTATACCCTTTTTCATGATTTTGATACTATTTTCACTGTACGCACACACATCGTCCGGCCGTAAAAAAAAAACCCTGTTTTACGCGGGTTTTTTTCACACTCGCATGGTTTACACCTTGTATTGATAGTGCCCCCCCCCCCAGGATTTTGTTTATTCACGAGTTCTATGTCAAAGAAGGAGAAGAAGAATATACAAAAATATAAGGTCATCTCCGCCACAAAATGAATTTTGGAAACTGTGGCAAAAACATTCTTGAGTGTGATGTGTGTGTGTGTTGGTGTGTTGTGTGCCTTTGTGTATTGTGTGTGAGGGGGGCTGAGGAACTTGAGGTATCAGTCCCCATTACGCCTATTTTAGCATGTGGATGCAGTCCCTCTTACCCCTCCGATTACAATGCAAGATACTGGATGAACACTCCCTCCCCCCCCCCCCCCGGCCTTATTCTTTGACGGCTCTCAGACAGAAACGACATGGAGTACTGCAATCACAATTCACAACCCCGAATTCAGCTACCTTTTTCGTAAAGGCAAATTTCCAACTTAACAAATGTCAAATTCCGATTTTCCTCCGTTTTTGCAATATCACCAAATCGCCGTTTTACTCACCGCCATGTAAGTAAGCAGTTTCCGACTTGAAATTTGTGTGGTAAAAAACTCACAAATAACCATCAAGCCTATACTGCAGCCCATGGGGGTTGAATGTCGGGTTGGGGAACATAATTTGCAAGTAAAGCTGCTTTTTTTTGGGGGGGGGTGGCTTCATATCACCATCCGTGGAAATAGTCTTCAGATTTTATTCTATAAATAATTTATTAAATTATATACTTGGTGAATTTTGAGGCATGAATTGTTTTTGCTTCATTTTTGTGCAAAATGGTAGTTTTCCAGCGTATTACTCGAAAGTTCCGTGATTTCGTTGAAATAGAGCAACGCAGAAAACTTCGTCTTTTACTTTTCAGCCTTCACCCCGAACATAAAATGACTACATTCCATTAGGACAATGGTCCCCCAGCAGGTCACCCGCCCCGCCCTCTCATCTCGCCCTCTCATCTTCCACTGATCATGGAATGATGAATTATGACGATGACGACGCCGACAATGACGATGACTGATGATACAGGATGAATATGATGATGAATGTAATGATGACACGAATGAATGATACCCAGAATGAACTTTAAGACTGTGTAAGTATCTATATTGCAAATCAGGTATTGTAGGAAAAATAGAAGAGAAAGTGTGTCATTGCATAGAAAATAAACTATGTCTCGTTTACTGTCTCGGGCATTAGTGTATCGGTCTCGGTCTCGGTCTCGAAGTAATTGTTCGTCTCCGGTCTCATGTCTCGCTGATTCTGACAAACAGACTGTCTCAGGTCTCAGTCTCGTCATTAGAATGCTAAATCGTCTCTGGTCTCGAGTCTCGTCTGCGGCTGAAACTGTCTCGGACCAACACTGACAACTACAACCACAGCCACCACTGCAACTAGCAGCAACCACAAGCAACAACCAGCAACAACCACTACAACCAATAGCAACCACAAGCAACAACTAGCAACAACCATCACAACCACAGCCTCCACTAGCAACAACCACCGGGAAAAACCAACAACAACCACCACCACCACCACAACCACTACCACATCCACAACCACTAGCAACAACCACCAGCAACTACCACCACCACCACAATAACAATAATATCAACAACCACATAATACCCACCTGTACAGATAAGCCCTCACACTGTTGGGCTGTAGTCGGATTGCCTCGTTGCAATTGTATATTCCCTTGGAGTAGCGCCCTCTTTGTCCATAGTAGGCAGCACGACTCAAGTAGGCCTGGAACAGTTTGGGGTCCAGGGCTAATGCTCTATTGAAGTCCAGGATCCCCTTGGCTTGGTGCAGTCTGGTACGAGTCAAACCTCTTTGGTAGTAGGCCTGAAAATACAAAATATCCCCCAAAATGTCAACATTGCGATTCAACTGTACTTAAAGTGAAAAGTTTACGAATGGCAAATGATGCACAATGAATGATGGACAACGGCAAAAAGCAATTGCAACCTCTCATTTGCACCATCAGCTCAGGTGAGCCAAATACTCAATGATTACAATAAAATGCTTTAATCAACTGGATTTCAACTACAATTTTTATCAGTCTTGAAATAAAATCACCAATCCTGATAATTAGTTAAATGGGAAAATGCTTCAATAGATTTCATACTTATATCAATGTCGTCAAGAACAGAATGGAAAAATGAAAGTGGATAAAATCAAACAAAACACACACAAGAAGAAAACAAAGAAATTGCGACAAAAATGATATCACACAAAAGAAAGGAAAAAGAAGAAAAGGAAAGTTTGGGAAAAGAAAAAGAGAGCTCACGGAAGGGAGAAGGGAACAAAGAGAGTTGATCTACTAGAAAAATCAGATCAGTCACATTTTATATGTCAGGATTGATATATCAAAAAAAAACAGGTAAATGGATATGAAACAAAAATTATGTTATTGGGATTTGCATAATTATTTACAAGTTTTATTTTGAATTATTTTAGACTTGAAAGTTTGTAAACTTTGAAGTTCTTTTACGCTCTCTTCCAAATTGTTAGCCTGGTATCCAGACATTTAAATTAACCCATCCTATATTGATACGGAAACTACTATCTTCAGTCAACTACTTTGACTCAGACTAGTGTCTTGATACGCTTCCTTCCAAACATACATGGAAAGAGGAAAAAAGTCACATGGTCTGAAACTGAGACTACCATATTGTCTACTTCATACCTCAGGGTAATCTGGATTAATCTTGATGGCACTG
>JZLH01S0635766.1:13561-46207 GCA_001188425.1 Eucidaris tribuloides | reverse complement strand
TTTTTTTTGTTGTGTGTGTGTGTGTCTGTATGTGTGTGTGATTTTTTGTGTGTGCAGGGGGGGGGGGGTGATAGAGAACGAGATGAAAAGGAACAACAGAAATTTCAGTTCATTTTGCCCTGAACATAATGTCCTGTGTACAGTTGTGATTCAGTAGATATTGGAAAGGTGGTAATAAAATATTATTTACCAACTTTTTGTCTTCATTTGTCATCCTTCCACCATCACAAAACTATTTTGTCCGGAATATCCACACATGTATCAACCACACATTTTCATACCCATACACACACATTCACAAACACATACCCTCCCACAAACAAACACAAACACACACAATACACACACTTCATGTACATGCTCTTCAAAATTACAGAATAAAGGTAGAGGCAAGAGAAAGAAGGATGGGAAGCAAACAACTAGAGTGTATTTGTCTGATCTTCGTCGTCAGCAGCAGGAAAGACGAGATGAAAGTGACAAAAATGTAACAGTAAGTACATATTAATACGTTTCAAAACTAACTTTACTTTTAGTTATTTAACCTGATTGCATGACATCATTGAAATATATTCACCAGGGAAGGAAATACACGTGGGCTGAGGGCGAGTTAGCTCCCGAAATTTACAAAATACCCCCCTAAAATCACAAAATAGTCCTCAATTATCCTCATACGGTTCAATGTATAACATACTTGTATCGCTAAATCGGGCTTAAAAGCAGTCCCCCCAAATGAAATTTTATTTTCTGCCTTGGATTCCCTCTAAGTAGCAACCAGTGTATATTTCAGTAAAATGCAGATTTTCTTACATTCTCCTATACATGTACACAATGCAATTATGGAAAAACCAATCTTGTTGTAATTTGCATTTCAATATCTTTTACAGGATTTGATTGCTGCCATGACAGAAGTTCAGGTCAGGGACTTGCTAAAACAGGTGGTTGATCAAATGCCTGGTTTGTTTTTTGACATTCTTGAAGTTGCAGGTAATTGTCATTAAAGTAAGCTCGATCATCAAAATTTAATTTCAGATAGTATCTCCACAACATGAAATTATAACCAAGAAAATACAAAATCACATCACATATATTGACCAAAGATATCACAACTTAGAGTTAAATCACCTATTCAGCTGTGTATGGTGCAGTTACCCTACGTATAATGTTATTTCTCGTATGCATTTTGTTTGTATAAATGTACATATTCATTACTTGTAAATTGATTAGTGATGACATAATGCTTTTCCAAGGTCACTTCATTTCCGTGGCAGTAATAAACAACAGACTACATGAACTTTGGTAACTAAACAATGTACTTAGTTAGCAATATCATCGAATCAGCAAAACCATCCAAGCTTTATTACACTACTACAGCATGTTATTTAACTTCGTGAGTATTGTAAACATACACACTATTAACTTTCAGTTTGATGTATATTTACTTATCTTAATACATGTATTTACAATCACGGTTCTTTTGAATCAACAAAATGATTTTGTCGTTTGATATTGTACAGACAGGAATCAGCAGCAAGCACCATTGCAGCAGGACCCCCCATTACAGGTGGAACCCCCAAATCAGCAACCCCAAATTCAGCACGAATTGCCACCACAGCAAGACCCTCCACAAGAACAGGATCCTCCAACACAAAAGCCACACTGGTGTCGCTGCAATAACTGCAGGTTTATGCCTACAGTGGATGAAAGAGTATGCTGTGGAAAGCAGCCACAAAACTGCATATCTACTGTTCCTGTACGTGTCTACATTTCCCTTGAAATTAATTTATTTCTACCTGGATGGTAGTATATCTTCACATCCAAAACATCACATTTTTTCACCTGCAATATTCATAATACAGCATATTGTAGATAAGGCATTACGTAAACGGTACCAAGTAAACAATACAAATTTCATTCAAGTGCAAAGCTTATTGCACCACCTGAACTTTTTTGCAGAATGTATAAATCTAAGACCAGCATAAAGGCACTATATAACACTGTACACAACCCGTTTAACAAAATTGTCAAACTTTGCAATCTGACGTATCTGACGGTGTTTGAATGGACAAATAAAGACCCTAGAACACAAAAGTTCAAACAGCTACGCTGTCAGTAGTACAATATGTGTGGATACAAATTGGCACAGTAATTATTCTCAGCCGATAAGAAATTCTGCAACACAGCAGTCTATGGGGGAAAGTTGGAATGGTCTTTCAATGATATTCACTTTTTTAAAGCACTAAATGATCGTTTTAAACATAATTTTTTCAGAGCTTCATTTCAAGACCGTATCAAAGACATGTCTGGTAGCATGGGGAATCATGTAGCTTAGATTTCATAAACTAGAAACGTTGTTATACAATGTCTTTAAAATGCCGGTATGTACAACACATAACTTTCCAAAAATGCATGTGATTGATTGATAACAAATGACTTTTTCATCTTCTGAGAACATATACCCAAAAACTCTGCAAAACAAAGAAGATTTATAAGTTTGCAGTGAAAAATTTGTACTTAAAACTGACATTATTCACTGGTTTTCATGTATTGTCCTTTTATTCAGATGATTAATGAAGTGGTACTGAATGAGCACGTGTTGGGCATAGCAATCAATTACAGAAACGAAATATTTGGACTGCGAGGACGAGAAGTTGGCATCAACAAACAACACAGGCATGCTGCCTACAGACAGTACATTCTTTGGCAGTACAATCGACTTGGAGCTGGCAACAGGAGAGTTATTCCTAGTTGTGTTGTGTGGCGCATCAGAGACCAATACCCAGATATAAATGGACAATATACAGGATTCATCCCAGCAAGACTTAACTGATAAATTGTGACAAAGACTCGTTACTGTTTATCTTTTCTCCCTGTCAGATATTATATGTACAAGGGTACATAGCATGATCAGAACATAATACTGTACATTGTATATAACAATTATTGTTAAACAATGAGTTATCTTTGGAACAGAATCATTTTTATTCTATTTGAGTTGCACATCACATTCACATTTAAGAATCCCAACTTGTATGAAATGTAATGCATAGTAAAATGAGATTTTCAACAGCTGCAATTTGAAATACCAAGGACTATAGGATCCAATTTGTAACCCTGCAACTCCTAATGAACATAAAGTCTCGACAAAAGGAATTTTATTCAAGGTTATATCGGGATAGATGAGATTCTAAGCTCTAAATGATATGTTACTCTCTATAATTAGGTATGAATAACCCAGTATAATGAGGGGGATAATAACACCCATAAAAAGTTACTATTGTGAAAAATTGGCTTGTGACGGCGTGGAGAATCTCAATTCTAACCCTCAGTTCATCACACTGTGAACTAAGGTAAGACACGCTTTGAAATTGACACCACTGATTATGAAGAAATTCTCAGGCATGGTAAAATTTGCCATAATAATCAAATTTATTTCTGTTTATGGGTATTGTTAACTTTTAATCTATAGCTTGTTCTTTGGAACAGATAAAATGTTAGAAATGAGATGAGTTACCAAGGTTTATGAGAAATAACAGGTCCAAAACAAAAAGACTGAAATAGAATAACTGCTATAAGGGAGCACTTCCCATGTTCGATGGCCCCAAATTTAAAGGCAAGGTTCACCCTGATGTCAAGTTGATTTGAATAAAAGCAGAAAAATTAGAGAAACATATAAATGAAAGTTTGGCGAAAATCCACCAAAGAAGAACAGAGTTATGAAGTTTCAAAGTTTCAGTTTGTGACGTCACATGCGAGCAGCTACCCATATGTCATGTGATATAAATTCCATGAAGTGCCATTTTTCTCAGAAATGTGAAATGATTTTACCTGTGCTTCCAATATATTATAAAACAATTAAAACATTATTTCATCCAAGCTTCCATGAAAAAACTCATTATTGAATGAGTTTTTTCATGGAAGCTTGGATGAAATAATGTTTTTGAACCATTAAAAATGACAATTTATGAATTTATACTACATTAACACATGGGGAGCTGCTCGCATGTGACGTCACACAACTGAAACTTTGAAACTTCATAACTCTGTTATTCTTTGATGGATTTTCGCCAAACTTTCATTGATATGTTTCTCTTATTGTTCTGCTTTTATTAAAACCAAGTTTTTGTCAGGGTGAACCTTGCCTTTAAGGACAATATCACAGGATTATTCTTTCAAAAAATACAAACTAGAGCAATTTGACTGCGTGCAGTCGATGGTTATGCCTCCGCAGTCCACACTCCCACCCGATTGATGTAATTTTAAAAGCTTCAAGTCACCATGGTAGCAAGAACAATGAGATAAATTAGCCCATGTGACCTTTGACCAAGTTTCAGTAAAATATAATGAGCAGTTCTATATTAACGTGACAATGAGCTAAATTGGGGCATGGGGACTTGTGACTTTTGACCTCTGACTTTTCAACTCCAAAATCGAATCAGTAAATTGGTTCCTTACACTTGATACTTCTCCCAAGTTACATCAAAATCGGACTAGTCATACTCATGTTATCAGTGATGAGCCCAGATCAGACATATTTTGGGCCCGGACACCTTGTACCTTTGAGCTCCAAAATCTAATCAGTACATTGTTGCCTCATTAAACATACTTCACCCAAATTATATGAAAATCCGAATGGCCGTTCCCAAGCTATCACAGTAATCAGCCCAAATCAAACATATTTTAGGCCCGGTGACTTTGGTCCATTTTGTATTGTAGGGTCACATGATGTCCGTGTTTCTCCAATCTGTATCAATAACTATTTATCTGCAAAGCGAGATTGCCTCGCAGTCAGAAGATCCGCTGTGGATGGTGGTGGAACTGGAGCAATTGTTTTAGCTATCCTTCTCGGATCGTCTTGCTCCAGTTCTGCATGCCGTTGCACTTTTCGTCTGTCTGTCGCACAACGATCCAGGACATCGACAACCAGCTGCTTGCTGTAGGTGTACTGTTTCGCTCCTACCAAAGCCACTGCCCACTTGGCTGATGCCTTGTTGTATTTCCGATTTGCGCTGAACAGACAAAAAAAGGGGGGTAATGAAAACATTGGAGGCTTTATTTTGTACATTAAGCCATATTTGCTGAGATTTGATCGAAGTACAGATAAAAAGGAAATATGATGTTCAAGATGTTAGACTTGTATCGTGCACAGTAGTGAAATAAAACTGATGAATCATTTGAACTTGAGCTGTTGCTCAACTTATAGTTTGTAATGGTAGTGTAGGTTTTACACACTGGTTGTAGCATTCATCAACTGATGTAGAATTTGGTCAAGTCCAACTATTGGAAGTATTGCTTGACACAATGTACATGTACTAGTGCGATTATTTGACCTTGTGAGCTTTGATTGGTAGGTATGCAGTTTTCACTGCATGATGCATGAATCATGTGTCACAGGCAGACTAGTTTTAACGTTTGTGTAAAGGTCAAATTCAATAACCAACTGACAATACATCTGTATTCTGTTTTTACATCATTAGTGTGTCAGCCCACGGCTATTGTTTGAATTGAAAAACCTATGTATGTGAACTAAAACATTTGCTTATTTACTCAATAAGCTAATTTCAACTTGCGTAAATCATAGACACAATCTACAAACACTGGAAGTAGAGTAACATTAGTCTTTAATCTTATGTTCAATGTTGCTAGTGTTGAGTATATCAAAATCACCAGCCTTCAAAGTGTGGATTGCAAAGTTACTTGCTGAATAATTAATTTTATTGCCATAAACCAAAACAATATAAATTGCAGTGCATTTGATCAGGTTTATAAAGACACTTACTATTTCTTTATGATGTCCAGATGTTCGTGATGATCAATTGCTGCTAACAGGCATCTTGCTTTGTAACTCGGCGGTCTGCACAACACAATGATAAGAGCAAAAAAATTCAATGGATCCGGAGAGGTGCTGTAACTTCATAATCAGTTAAATTCAGAAAGATGGTCAACAAAGACAATGCAAAGTGTAACATCACCTCGCTGGGTGCAAGTAGCCTATATATACACACACATTTAATTAACTGTGAACTTTGCCTCTTGACTTACATAATCCAAAATCATACATTAGGCTGTGTTCTAATAGTATGTACACGTACCTTCATACCAAATTTTATAAAAATCTATAATTGTTGAAGTATTGAAAAGGAAACCATATTTTCTGATATGCACAATTACGACCCTCAATAACAATTTTCGCATTAACTGAGCTATACCCTTTGAGCTACACCCTCTGAAATCGAACATGAGCTACATTTTGATATTATGTACTTTCACACCAAAACTCATGAAAATCTGTCAATCATTACAAAAGTTATTACATGAAAACCAGTTACAAAGCTTTTGTGGCTATGACCTTTGACCTTTGCGCTACATACTCCCAAATCAAACTTGGGTTGTATTTTGATGTCATGTACATGTACCTTCTACCAAATCTCATGAAATCTGTTGAAAATTACTCAAGTTGTTGAATGGAAACCAGTTTAAGAGCTTTCAGGGCTATAACCTCTGACCTGTGAGCTACATACTCCAAAATCGAACTTGGGCTGTATTTGATATCGTGTGCCTTCATAACAAATCTCATAAAAATCCATCAATCATTACTAAAGTTATTGAAAGGAAACCGGTGTTGTGGACGGACAGCAGCATTTCTATACCCCCCTCCAACTTTTTCAGGTGAGGGGATAACAAAGTTAAAACATTACTATCATTACCAGAAATGAGTTTTTCTTGTGTGCAGATGTAGAGGGTAGAGCGTAAAGCGAATCTTTAGACTCATGGAATCATTTCCAATGAGGGATGATTTATGGCAAAAAAGAAAAATTCTGATGACATTTTCATGACAAAGCATGAAAACTATGGTTTCTATTGCCCCTTTTTATTCTTCCAAGTGAGGGAGCACACTTACCCGTATGCAAATCTCTTTGCAGCATATGCCAGTACCAGGTTCTGAAAGTTCTCCACAAAGAAGGTGTTCCTAGGGTGTGAAAGAAAAGATATTCAATTCTGTAAACAACTTACTGTCAATATTATATTAGCCATATAAAACCCTAATCAGACTACACTTTGCAACTAATCTTTACCCATCTGAAAGAACTGTACAATGCAACCTATACAAAGTCATGATAGTGATCAGTCCGCTACGAGCATGTTAATGCAATACCAGACTACTACACTAAGTTTCAAATGTACATTTTCTGGAATAATTTGCACACATAGTAAATTTGGTAAAGTTTGACTTTTGTCTGGATGCTCTACACAAATTTGTAAGAAGCAATTACAGGTAAAAATACAATTAAATGCTTACAACAAACTGTACCCAGGCCGGATAAATTTAAAGAGAAAATATTTATGTTACTGGGAATGGATAATGTCCCATACTTCAGTTGGTCACCACAATGTCATTGCTGCTATGCAACTGAGCCAAAGCTTACATCAAGATAACTGTAAGGTAAAAAAATCATTATTTATGAAAGTATAATGCTGTACCTGAATCTGGAAATCTTGTCTGCCTTCTTCAAGATGTTCCTGTCCATGACAATAGTCCTGAGGGCTTGGTGAGGTGGGGAATCCTCAAGCAGCATCTTCTCCTTGCACTTGTTGTCAAGTGGTCCATGGCGGCATCTCCCCTCACCAAGGGCCCATTCGTGTTCATCAACGACATGATGCAGCATTCCCTGCCATGTTGCCTGTCAGAAAATGATGGAGAATCTGTAGTGTGTAGGCTCATTTTTAAACCTTCATGTGATATTGAAATGTATGAAGGAATCATTTCCGCTTACCTGACCCCATTATTCACTGTATATTTAAATATCTTATTAACGATAATAATAATACATGTATTCCATTCTTCTGTAGCACAAAATACATTTGAGATCAGTTTCCTTGCACCTGGATATTAATACATGTACCCTGTTCACTGGGATACAGTTCTAACCTGCACAAAGGTGTACACAATTTCTATTCCCTGGGGAGTATTCCTAGCTGAGCTGCCCCAAGGAGGTGCATCAAGACAGACAAACCAAGTCAATGTCGCCCTACAATGTACTCATTTAAACTCCTGGGTGGAGAGCATCAAGGCAGATTATGAACATCTTGCTGAAGGTCATGTATGCCGGGCAGGCGTTGGACTCGAACTCGAGACCTCTAGATTATCAGGCACATGCCTTAGCCAATCACAACTTTTATACTCAACAATACCTTAATTTCCCAAAAGTCAAATTGTCGTCTATGTCAAATATTTCGGACAGTCCCAAATTGCCTTTTGCTCTGTGCTTTTTCAATAGGAAGTTCTTCGTTAAAGTCGAATTTGTGTAAACTGAATTTCACCTATCGCAAACATAATTTCGACACCCAAAGGGAGCAAACGTGATAAATGACCACAACTGTCATTCTTGATGGTCTAAATGGGTTGACGTTTTGATCTCTACCTGTCAGCATGCCTGTAAAAATGTTATAAATTTCTCACTGCCTCTCTGCCTTTCTCATTTTCCCCCGACACTAGTCTGTATACAAAACAGTAACTCAAATTTCATCTAAGTGCACATGATTTGTGTGGTAGCGTGGTCCCCACTGATTCGAGTTTGGTGAAGTTGACTGTACATGATACATTATGCAGGAATCAGCTGAATTTAAGTTCTCTCATACAGTCGATACTTACCACAAATTTGTCACCACTGCCTTCTGCCACACGAGCCGACTCCCAGAAGTGCTTATGTATGTCTGCCTTCCACTTTAGCAATGGTCGGTTCGATGCCTTCTTGCACACCTGCAAAATATGGGCACACAACAGGACAGGTAAAATAAATCATCATCTCTTTACATTTACTGGTTGTGTAAATATAAGATGAATAGCTAGCCACATGACGAGGGATGTCCACACAATGTGCAGCTTCATTTTATACATGAACTTCAGCTCATACAAAACTAGGTCATATCAAAGTCTGCACATACATCTACATGTACATGTATTGCTCGAATTTAAGCCACAGACTAACAATGACCACACTTTAAAAAAATGTGAGCTACAAATTCATCTGTTTTTCAAATGTCTTTATTAAGGTCTAAGAATGAAGCCCTGAAACAAAAATTGTATTCCAATATGGTTATTTAGTGCTTTAATAAAGTGAAAATCATATGTTGACCGGATTCAACTTCCTGTTTCCTCCCATACACTTACTGTATGTAAATCTAGGCTCTTTTGTACTCTGTCCGTGTGCTTAATGTTTACTCACTCATATCTTGCCAGTGGCAGCATAAAATTCCGAGCATGTGAATTCTAGGGTGCTAATTTGTCAATTCAAACACTTCTGTGGCTCAGATAGCAAAGTGTGACAATTTTTTAATTTGAAGCTCCCCTATTTTTTTTTTTTTTTGATAGGGGTGATTTAAATCAGCAAATCAATTTATTTCATTAACATCACTGATTTTTTTCAAAGAAATCATGATTTACATTGTTTAAATTGTGATTAACATCATCACTGATTTAAATTGCCAACTCTGCTCCACAATGTTAGCCTGTGTCTTTTAAACCTGCCTCTGACTAACCCCCCCCCCCCCCAGTACAGTTAGGGTTAGTAGAACACAACAATTAATAAAGTCTTTACAAAGTCTCTGGCTTTCAAGCAATGAATCAATGCTTTGCAGGTATGTTTGTTTGATTTTGTTTTTTTTTGGGGGGGGGTTGCTTTAACCAAAAAAATCTATATATTTTGGGTTACATTACATCATGCAAACATTTCCAAAGTTTGATTTCCAGATTACAGTGTGATTTGTCATATGTTTAGAACAAAGTGAGGAAATTGAACTTACTGCTGTGACTTGCTTCATCACATTTTTGGCCGCATGCCAAACATCCAGAGAATGTATTATGTCCGGTTCATTCCGACCTATTGAAAGAAAAATACATCATGGAACTATAACAGTGATTGATTTTACCTTTTGTTTATGTTGTATGAAGTCTTTTGTTGATCTAGTACTCATTTTTCTTTCTTATAAAAATTTCTTGTGAGCACGGATGTTCTGAATAGATCACATTGGAAAATTATGAAGGCAATGAATATCATTTTGTCATTGTTACTGCTGTTGGGGAGGAAATTCAATTCAAGGATAATATTGTTGAGGGTAAATTCATACGGGTAAGTGCTGAATTGGACATGGGTACCTTCGATAATTCCTCTCAATTGCCATTGCTTGCTCTCTTCAGTAACAACGTTGTAACAAATGTACCCCGGGGGGGGGGGGGGCACTCGACTTACAATGTGATACTGATGTGCCGCACCAAAGTCGAAAATGGGGGGCTGTGGAACGGTCTTGAGCAAAAAATGGGGGTATCTGGAACTGGAGCTAAGGCTTCAGAAAACCTCAAAATGCTATGCCCCGGAACTACAAAGCGGCAAATTTTTGGCAAGCCATGCTGAAAAAGTAATGATCTGGTGTGGCTGAGCAAAAAATCTAAAACAAAATGGCAAATTGGGGGGTCTCTGGAACTGAAAAAAAATCTAAAATTTTCTGTGCCTTCTGAAATTGTGATGCTCTAGAACAGAATTTTGGGCTGAAAATGGGGGTCTCAACCTTGGCACATAGGTATCACACAATCATACCTAAGTTACCCCCCCCCCCCCCCCCGGAAATGTACATGCATAACATAAAATTTCTTTTACTCACGAAGATATGCCTCTATCTGGATGTGAGCATCCGTGACAACTTCCTTGATGAGGAGGCCCTTCTCCTTCAGGAACTGGAGGGATCTCTTGAACCCCTCCAGTTCCATAGAGGTGGACTTCAGGTCCACCTCTCTCTTGTCGATTGCCTCGACGTGTAGGATGTGTTTGGTTTCATAATCAAACATGACGTAGGTAGCATATTTAGCATTAAACCCAGGTGAGTCCATTCTAGCATCCCCTGTGATTTTGTGATGAGAATCAATCAAAACAGGAATTGTTCAATGAGTAGTGTTGAAATTTAACATTACATCATAGGCTTATAAGACTATGAATTCACTAACATTTTAAAACCGTTGGTCTAGTCACATCATCATATATCTTTTTATATTGTTTGTGGTAATATATTTTGAGTGTCTGCATTACTATTCATTCATATTGTATCTGCTGTGAAATGTGAGAGTAGCATTTTAAGTGGTTTTTGGAGAAATTTGCATAAATTGAGTTTCAAAATTATGTGTGAAAGCCCCTCATCATGCCCTATGAGATAAACAATCAAAATCGACCGATAAATAACACAGAATTTGAGCACATACAGACACACACACTCTCACATTGTATGGAGCCAACATAACAATTATACAGGAGTACACTGTACATACAGTGCACTCTCGTTACAAAGAAGTCCTTGGGACCCATGATATTTGTCTTTATAACGAAATTTCTTTGTATCAGTGTTGCAAAAACAATTAATACAAAGGAAATTCAAGATATGGGACCAGAGATTGTACTTCTTTATCATGAAATTTTGTTATATCAGTGTTCTTTATAACGAGAGTACACTGTATGTTGAAAAACATTATTAATTTTTTCATACTTCCCAAAATGTACTTCACACCTAACATACATGCAATATCATGATTCTTTTTACAGGTTATATAATTATATTTCAACATGCTACAAACCTGCAAGCACTACCTCCTTCCCACGTCTCTCGGCCAAAAGCTGGTCTTGGATGCCCTTCCACTTATCAGCCACCACACGGAATGTGTGGTCCCTTTGCACCTGCAGGTGGCTGGCTTTGTTAGTGATCTTAATTCCCATTTGATGAAACATCAGTTTTACTTTTGAGTAGTTATTTCCGGCCAGGACAATCGCAGCCGAAACTGCGATGTCCCCAGCAAAGCGGGATCCTGTCCGAGGTTGACCCCTCCACTGCTTGTTCTGGTGTCCATATGGACAAGTCTGCAATACATATTAGGAGTGAAATGTATATGTATTTCAATATCAAAATAATCCAATGAATAAAAATATAAATAAACAAACATTTTTAGATATATTATCCATTGCCCCATTATAAATAAAAAGGACAAGGACAACACAAAGTGTAGCATGCCCTCACTGGATACAAACTATGACATTGAAATTGGGCTGTATCATGTACATTCATACCAAATCTCATGAAAATCTGCTGAAAAATAGTGAATGGAAACCAGTTACATGTAGCTTTTAGGGCTATGGCTGTGCTTTGTAGGAATCGGTGGGGGGGGGGGGGTGGGGTACTCAGATTTGGTTCCAACGTGGGTGTGCGGCTGAAGTAAAAAAAATCCTGACCCTTTTGTAAGTGTCAGGTTTTGGCGGAAAATGGTACGTACTATTAACCCTAAAACAACCGGGCTACCTTTGGTCTTGTCATCAGTTGGGGGGGGGGGGGGGGTCATTATGCCCCCCCCCCCTCCCCGGATATAAACTCCAAGACTGTATAGTAAAATATTCACAAAATTGATTATTTATATTTTTTAAGTAATTAATTATGCAAGTAAGTGTATGAAATTATGTTTTCGCCTATATCTCGCTTACAAATTACAATAGCTAGTAGAATGCTAATTTTGGGGGAAAATATTCATTATGACATTTCTGACAATTATCTACAAAAATTTGCCGAGTCAGAATTGATTTCCTTTGTATTTTATTGTTTTGTAAATTTCATTTGTATTTCTCTGTTTTTTGACCTTTTGTTTTTATTATTTTTCGATGAACTTTGTTGGGGACACTTTTGCGATCATAAACAGCATAAACTTAATCCATTTCTGCCGGTAAAAGTAAAAATAATCATACATTTATGATTTTTGGCTGAAAACACAATTTGCATTGATTTTGTACACAAAATCACATTTTCGAGCAATTTTGGAGTTGCATGCATGTACGAAAAGTTGTGCAGCGTCGTAACGGTAGGTCCGATTTTTTCCAGAATGGTCTTAAATGATGCACAAGACTTGAAAGTAAAAAGCCAATGAACGGCAAGGTCAAAAAATTTCGCACAGCGATGTAATCGCAAAATTTGGTGGTATTAGGGTTAAGGGTTTTTATTAATGAAAATGGTATTTTTAACCCTATATTAACTGGGGGGGGGGGGTCAATTTGACCCCCTCCTCGACGAATTTCGCGACCATGCCGCCGCACAAAACTTTTTCACCGCATCGCTCGTTGACGTTTTACTTTCAAATCTTGCGCTTCTTTTGAGACCGTTTTCGTGAAAATCGGACATACCGTTACGACACTGCGCGACTTTTTATACATGCATGTGAACCCCAAAATTGCACGAAAACGTGTTTTCGTGTACAAATCAATGGAAATTGTGTTTTACGCCAAAAATCATAAATGTATGATTATTTTTGCTTTTACTGGTTGAAATGAATTAATTTTATGTTGTTTATGATTGCAAAAGTGTCCCCAACAAATTTCATCGAAAAAACAATAGAAAACAAAAGGTCGAAAAAACAAAGAAATACATAAGAAATTCACAAAACAATAAAATAAATAAGAAATTAATTCCAATTCGGCAATTGTTTTTGTAGATAATTGTTAGAAATGTCAAAATGAATATTTTCACCAAAAATTAGCATTCTACTAGCTGTTATAAGTGAGTTATAGGCGGAAAAAAAAATTTCATACACTTATTTGCATAATCAATTACTTAAAAAATAGAAAAATAGATTTTTTTGGAAAATGTACCTATAAGTCGTAGTGAACATACGCGCTACGCCATGCAAATTTTTGCGGCGGCATCGGCGCGATGCGGCCGAGATCTGGGGGGGGGGGGGGGGGTCAAATTGACACCCCCCCCAGTAAAAACCTGGTCGAAATAGCCCAGTTAAAATAGGGTTAAACATTTTAGCGATGAAATAGGCAAACATATTGGTGTAAATAATACAATTTCAAAATCATGACCCATATTTAAGGATTTTTCTCCAAATCCATACACATTGTGTTGCAAAAAAGACATGATTAGAGTGGCCCACTCACGTTTACCTTACTATAACCCCCGGGTGTAGGGAGAGTAAGGACAGTCACACTACAACTAAAATTACAAGATCACCAGAATTTTGGGCATGCGTACAGAGTAGATGAAAACATTAAATCCTGTGCTGTATACATACTCTCAAAAGTAACGCATGACAAAATATCACATTTTCAAGATAATAATGCTTCACGCTTTTAAGGACAATGCATCAGATGCTGCAATGACAAATGTGAATTATTGCTACATGGCTTCACAACACACAAGAAAGTAGACAAATGATACAAGTGCTGTAAATCATCCTACAGAAATATGGCTTTCCAGCACATTTAAAATTGTCATTACACTTGGATAACTTTCATTGAACAATAGTGGAATTCCATTTTGATAAAAAGTAGCTACATTATCAGCTAGGTCTGAATGTAGATGTACCTACCCATGTTATTGTGACTGCTGTTCCTGTGGTTCTAGCTAGGTGCTTAAGTTCTCCCTGGCACATTTGTACCCCATAGTCCTGCAGGGACTTGCCCCGCCAAATCAAGGAGCTTGGAGTTGAATGTCAGGCTCATGTTGACATTTGCTGTGTCAATGATGGTGCCTGTCACTGTCATCTCCTTCGACATCATCTCCACGTCTTCACCTCCGTCCACTTCTCTTCAATTTCGGGCATAAGGAACGACTCATCAATACTCAGATTGAGAGGCCTTAGAGGGTTGAGAAAGAAAAGGACCGTGAAAATGTAAATTCAACAAAAACGATGAACCTTTCTATGAATTAAATGAAAAGTGAAGAAGCATGTCATAAAAAAATAACTCATCACTAGCTGTACATTAAACATAATTAACATGTGAGCTACAAATTTCTTGTTTTCTATTGTTTAGCCTATTAACCTTTATTTCTATGAAGTTGCTTCCAAATGTTAATATGCATATAATGTAAACATTATATCAGGATTTACTCATAATGTCTTGTCAATGGAAACTAACATTTCATGCATCACAATATGGACTTTGCAATTTTAACTAATTAAAGTTAAAGCATATAGCAACAATTATGCCAATGGAATTATCTTTCCACTTCTGACTCTGATGAATACTGAATAATAAATGGAATAAACGTAATCAAAAATTGTATAATATCAAATATGATCATAAATTTCTTTCAAATAATAATCGTACATAATCAATGAAATTGGTAACTACTCACCCTTCACCAGTGTGGTCATCTGACAGGGTTGAATTTCTTCTTGAGGATAACGAAGCTACCTTTATGATGTAATCACAACTTATGCTGTGAAGAAAAGTAGAACAAAGTATCAAATATCAAAATGAATGGAAGTTAAGTATCAAATGTATCATTTTGGCAAACAAGGAATAGTCTGTGTAGTACAAGCTTATAAAAGGTTAGTATAGTTTGGCTCAATCCAACATATTATTCATCAATTTTACAAGAGTCAAGTATTCTTTTACACCATTGACAATG
Source organism: Eucidaris tribuloides (assembly GCA_001188425.1). Lineage (NCBI taxonomy): Eukaryota > Metazoa > Echinodermata > Echinoidea > Cidaroida > Cidaridae > Eucidaris > Eucidaris tribuloides. The sequence continues at coordinate 30,772 of JZLH01S0635766.1, read as the reverse complement.
GAACACATCATCACACCTACTGAAAATTGTTAATGGTGACAAATTGTGATGTTGATTCATTGAGGAAATATTAGTACACTGCAGCATTACCCACAGGAAATACCATATTTGGCTTTATAACTTTATTTTTTTTGGGGGGGGGCAATTTACAACAAACAGTATTTTTTAGCAAATAGTGATACATCACCTTTAATATTGATGATTTTTTATATTACGTATAAATATTAAAGTCTATTAAATCAGCATCACAGCGAGGGAGTGGTTACATGTGGTTCAGGAGTTGTGAGACTTGTCTCATACTTTTTGCCATAACTTGTTACCCTCAAGCTTCTGTAATTTCTAATACCTGACTGGGAAATCTGGTTCCAATAGCCAATGGTTAACTAAGGCCTCCATTTTTCCGTTTTACAAATCAAATTCCGTTTCCAAATCTCCATTTTCTGTGATTTTCCGCGTTACTCAAATCATGTATATAAACACCACATATTACCAATACTCCATTATATACAACTCAGAATCAGTTAAATGAGCTGCCGTAGTCATGGTAGTGACAAAGACGCGCGGCAGAGGAACCTACAGAGGGGTTTGCTAGGGTCATGTAACTTACTCTTATGCTTGTAGTTGTATTATTTAGTGGAAGAGTATTTCAGACATTCTAATATTCTTTATTTGAATTACTACCAATTTTAAGGTTAATGCTTCACATTTCAGATTTTCGCATTTTCCGCGATTTTTCTCCGTTTTCCGTATCGCGGAAAAATGGAGGCCTTAGGTTAACATTCAATTTTATACTCAGAGAAAAGGAAAGCAACCCTTTGCATTGCACAAAATACTTACTCTAGTAGTGAATGTCCCTCTTGTTGGGTCTGCTGCCCCCTGCAGAACTGACACGAGCTGAATGCAACAATCGTTAAAACTAGTAGGTAACACACATACTGACGAAACATGCCAAAAATGGTACAGATTACAGAATATAATACTTTGCGGAGACAAGAGTCCATTGTATAAGCTGTTTACCTTGTACTGAATGGTAATTTGTGTCACATATTTCAAACAAAAAAATAAATATCATAATCCTTACTGCCACGATAAGGTAACAAAATACACAAATTCAAATAATAGTTATATTCAAATAATAATAATAGCTAGTAACACTTACTGATCTTCCTCCTCCCTCACATGGCCATGATCCTTCAAATGACTGGGACCGGCAACTTCTTCTTCATGTAGGATCTCCCTGTCAATTGCAATTCAGAATAGTAACAGTACTTAGTACTTATTAGGATGATGATGATCAGGAGGAGGGGGTGGGGTGGAGGAGAAAGATTAAGGAGGAAGACGAGATCAATGAGGAAGAGGAGGAGAAGACGAAAAAGCAGCAGGAGGAGGACAAATAAATCATCTGCCAATCACATGCAACCCACTTGACATAAAGATATTTGTCAAACATAGGGACACCTTAACTGCCTTTAAAGTTTCATTCCAATACAAATATGGGACATAATTCATTGAAGTCACAAAAAAACACATCATTATTACAAGTAACTTGAATGCACTTTTCCTTTGAATAGTGTTTAGTACCAGGGTTTAGTAATAATATTCAGTTGCTACATGTAGAAAAAGAAGGAAAACAATTTTAAAAATCTTTAAAACACAGCTACATTTATACATGTAGCCAACTTAAAAGTTGAATGTACATTTGTCAAGCACAGGGGAACTTTGATGACCATTTGTTCTTGATCAAATACATGTCATAATTCAACAGATTAAAAAAGAAGAAAGTAGTAACATGCTACACACCCAACCCCCAGCCCTTCCAAACCACCACCGAATTCTACAAGAGACCCAGCAAATAACAAACTGTGCTGAAAGAATTTGATTTAATTTTAGGGCAGTGTAGAGAGCACATTTATATACATAATAACACCATGTTTTGGTCTAAATTCTTTAGTGATTGTCAGACAGGAAAGACATAAGTTAAAAAAAAAAGATGAGTGTCATTTAACTGCCAAAAATTTTCACATCAAAAATGTGGTAAAAAAACACACCTAAAAACTGAAGGTGACCAGACATATTCACATTGGCTAGTGATGCATGGGTGTAGACATAAGCAAAAGCTTCAAGAAATATTATGCAGACAGTAGTGATGTGGGAAGAAAAAGGGTATATCTGCTGGGAGATTATCACCACCTCATGCAGAATAGAGAAGACAGATACAGATATCTATAGCAAATTAAGTCTGGCACTGCTGTCTCATTGTTATCACACACCTATTGACTAGCTATTGTATTGTTATCACACTTGAGATCAGTGCAGGATGTTGGGTTTTATGCAAATCTGGAAGTCTATTGTGCAGTCTCAAAATACATAAACTTAGCAAGGGAGGTGGGGGGAGGGGGTAGGGTTAGGACCAGGCACAATGGAGATTAACAGTTGCCACTGTAGCCTCTGAATGGGGGCTAACAACAGTCACTCACTCATCAAGCGAAATCCTGATATGCCTGAAAAAGGAAAGCTTGAGTGATTGCCCTTGTGCTAACATGTTTTGAAATATTGATTCCTATGTTGAATTGCATGAAATTACATACCCTGAATGCACATGTTCATCGGCTGGTAAGGGGTGAACACCTGATACATCCGATCCTTCTGCACTGGAAACACAACAATCAAAACACATAACCAAATAATGGGAAAATATACAGTTCTGAGATAAATTATAAGTTAAATAAATGAAAACAAAATGTTTGCTTGCCCAATCAGGCAAGTAGCCAAAAAAGGTTAGTAATAGTGAACAATTCAGCCCTGGCAAAATAAAACATCTTTGTGTGGTTACACTGTAACATATTTTATGATTTTACATAGATCTTCAGTTAAATTCTCAGTGCTGTTATTGTCAAGTTTTTAGTCGAAAAATTTGTTGTTCAAACCTTGCACTTTGAAAAGTGCTGCTACCAAAGTATCCACTATCCAGCCAATATAATGTGTTACCTTGACCGGCTGGAGATTTAGTATGAGATATCTCAGGACAAGGACCAATGAAAAATGTTGATAATGTTGCGATTTCACCTTGACATATAATTCGTGGAAGTAAACAAATTTGCAACCCCATCAAAGTTGTTATTCTCTTCTGTCAAATTGTCCTTAGTTGGTAACAATGTTTAGTCTTTTTTTTCTTCGATGGCCATATAATCATGTTATAGCTCAAAACAGTTATCAAACACACAATGTACAGGCTGAATTGAATTTAGTAACCATTCTTTAGTTGATACTTGCCAACATCTGCAGCAAATCTTACCCAGCATTGCAACAAAGAAATTTACACTCAACCACAACATTTTATCTTACCTTGGAATAAAAACCTTCACATAAGAACTTTGCAGTTTTGTGTTTTTATTTTTTGGTAATTAATTCATTTCCAATCCTGAGCAAAAAACTGATGTCTTCACTTGTCACATTCAAGCTTACCTGCTGGTGCTGTCTATGACTTGGGTGTTCCCTTGGGTTCCCAGTATTGGAGTGGAGGTCATTATCTGCTTTGTTCCATAGTACCTGCAGTACAATAAGACAAATATCAGTTTGATCAAGTGTAATTCATGTTATCTGGCAATTCAAATTCCCACACACGATCTACATAAGGGCCCAAAGTTTGAGGTATAACACGGAAACAGCATTTTAAACCAAAAAGAACACCCTTTTTCACCTAAAAATCCCCAATCAAATTAACTCTTAGCATGCCAGAGGATTTGAAACTCTATGGACTTTATGTGTATTATTTGGGCAGATCTGCAACCTCTGCATGTTATTTATTGACTAAGGCTAGGCAACTAACTAACAAGATGCCTACACCGTACATGTACACAGCCAAAGAAATTGTGCCGTGTTATACATACCCAAGTCTGAATCAAAACCAACATGGGCCTAGTTAGCAAGATGTATTTATGATTGCTTTTTTTCAATTGAAGTTGTAAAATTGCAAACTTACACCACAAATAAAGTGGAATTCAACATTGGTAAAATGGAGGGGAAAAAATAGAATTTGACATTGGTAAAAAAGAAAACTTTGGGCTTTTGTCTAATTATATGCTATCAATGGCAATCACAGTTACACTACAGGGATTTGCAAGTCCATTACTTCCCTTCATTATCAATAGGGGTGCATGCTCAACTTGGCGAGATTTTCTCCCAAATAGGAGATCAAATTTGGGGTCCACACAGGAGATTCTCTCCCAAATGGGGGAACACTTTTCTATTAGAGCCTTGTGCCTGCTTAGGGGTACATTTGCCAGTGATAAGAATATGATCATTGGATTCCTCGGCTCAAATTATCCTAATTCACCATCTACTTCAAAATTTCACTGTCTCCTGCATAGATTTACATGGTATTGGATGTCATTGATTTTGCACAGGATATCCAAAACATAATTTATGTTAATTAATTACATGTTAATGAAGGTTTTTGTCACAATTGTTAGTACCATTGTAATCCTGAAACTGTGACTCAAATGTTAAAAAATTGCCAAATTATCCAAGAATTTATTATTAATTGAAAAGAAATTCAGATATCAGATTTGTGTACAAAACGTAAAACTCAGTTCCTGTGTCATTTGTTATTCATCTCAAAATTCCAAACTGATGTTGATTATCATTTCACATGAAAATTTGATATTGTTGTCCAACCAGGCAGTACCTCAATTAAGTTTAAGTACAATGGAAATCTGAATTAATCAAGACTAGTTAGTTAAATTAACTATTCATTTTTCCATTCCTCATTACTTTTCAATGTGATAATTTTGTGGAAGTGAGTGAGGTAAATTTGCCTGTTTCTCGCACAGAATTCTCCCAAATGGGAGAGCACTTTGAACATAAACACAGATTGGCAAAAATCTCCGAAGTTGAGCGTGCGCCCCTAATGCTTACAAATGGAGTGTTGAAAGTTTGAGATCCATATGTCATGAATTTGTTGTTTTATGAGAAAAACTAATAACGACATGTTACCAAAATGTTGTTCTTTCCATGAGTTTGAATTTTGTTTAATTGGGAATCACGGTTATGAGTACCGTTGCAAGACCTGCGGAGCATACTGACTGGTTAAACAACTAAACTCTGCGCGACCTTCGGCTAACCCTAGCTGATCAGACAACTTTGGAATGGCCCGTGCATGTCGACATCTCGGTAATTTTTAAAGTTTAATTGTCCATATTTTCACCAAAACTATTTATTCTACCCAAAGGTTCTATAACAGGTGCTTAGTTGTACTGTACTAATCTTCACTTTGTGAACAATTTGAGTTGATTTCATTCATTTCGCTGAAGGGCAAATCCCTTACTCTGTTTTTAAACTTGAACAAGTGATCAGCGGGAGGTGGGGGGTGGTTACTCAGATTTGGTTTGGGGGTGTGCGGCTGAAGTCGAAAAACCCGACCCTTTTTTAAGGGTCATTTTTACGGGAATGGACCTATTATTAAGGGTTTTTATTAAGAAAAGTGGCATTTTTTTGTATTTTAGCGATGAAATAGGCGAAAATATCTAGTGTAAATCGTAAAATTTCAAAATCATGACCCATGTTTAAGGATTTTTTTCCCCCAAAACCATACCCATGTTTAAGGATTTTTTGCGAAAAAAGTCACCTATTAGAGTGGCACACTCCCGTTCACCTTACAAGGCAAGTACCCCCCCCCCCCCCCCCCCCGGGTACTGAAGTCATTATCTAGAGTGTTTCAAAGGCAGGGCATCTCTTTTGCAGGCCTAAAAATGTATTTACACAATGTTAAATACTATCTAAGAACCCTCAGCAAAGTGAAGGAGCTAGAAACTCAACTTGGCGGAAGTACATAGTGACTGTTAGACTTACTATCTCGAAAAAGAAAAATTCCTAGCATATAGAATATGCTAAATGGCCATTGTGGTTTTTTGCACATTTTTCAAATCTTAGGTAATTACCTATCCTCAGAATTCACAGACATGTCCTTCATCAACCGCATAAGGGCATGAGTGGTGTTGTCCTATGTTGTGGGAGGGGTGCAAATGACATTCCCTGCCTTTAAGGCCTGATGGTTACAATCCAAGTAAATGTACTTTCTTACAAATATTCCTCAATTAGCACTTGATGTAATTCAATGCATTAATTTATCTTTGCTCAGCATGATAATAATCAATCAATTGATTAATTACCAAATAACAGTTGATGATGAACACATTCTTTTTACTTCTTGTTTTAAAATGCACACTAATCACAACTTTTATTGCACAACTTTTTTGTTCTTTTCAATTCCATTTTTGGACTTAGCCATCATTTTTACCAGTAAGTTTTGCATGTTTTATTTCAAAGAAAACAAAAATAACTGCTTCCATATTTTTGCCCTTCATGCTTTTGTTCAGTCCAAACTGCTGCATTAAAGTTTACAACAGTTCAGTTTACAAGAGGTAGATTGAGTTTAGAAATGCTTCTGTGCTATGTCTGCAAATTGCTAATATCAGTTATTCTATTTTTTTTGTTAGATCCTCCTTTAGCTACATATTCTTTGCTAAAATTCCTAATATTGTTCCATATTTAGAAAACAGTCTTGTTTCCTTATGCAGTAATAACCTACACCTATGAAGTTCTGTACGTTGTTGCCATGTTTAGTTAGTTTATCAAAAGTCAAATGTTGCTTAGATGCTGTCATCTCTCATTGCATGTTTGAATGCTGAAAAGTAGTGGACTAGACAAGTAAGTTGTCACCCACACTACCTACAGACAACCATGGTGTGCATTTCTTTTTTGCTACAAATGTGTGCTGTTGTATTCTTTGAGAAGTGATGATAATCTGACCAAATAAAATTTTGACAACAGAAATGTAGAGTAGATGATAATTTGGCTGATTACTAATCAGATCAAAATTTCTTCCTGTCTAAAAGGACCACCTCCACCCGAACCCCTTCCCCCACCCAGGGGGAATAGACAGTGGGAGAACTTTCTTTCAAAGTCATTCTTGTACATTGAAGTAAGTCTGGTAATAATCCTTATGCACCACCGGTGGATTATTGCACCAAGAGTAGTACCTTGTCACTGAGTGCTCAAATTACATTGTATGTAAAGTATTACATTAATATTAGGGTCTGTGAAGTCTCTGTGCTGTTTGGATGTTTTGTATACTACTTCTTATGAAGACTTGGATGGGAGTTGAGAGAGAGCCTGAAGTTTTCTCGCATTTCCTCTTCCCTCCCCTGCTCTATAAATTTTTGTCATTACCCTTCTTTCTCTTTTTTCTGTACCTTTTTTTCTTCTTTCTTTCTCCTTTCATTCTCTCCTTCCTTCTCTCCTTTACCTCCTTCTCATCTTCAACATATTGCAAAGTTGAGATAATTTCCATAAAAAAATCATATAGTACATAAAACTGATATACAGTCATTGTTTATACATATACATGTAGGTAATATGTACTTGGTCTATGAATGTGTTAATTATGCCTACATTACCCCATTGAAGACAGTTTAATTTTGCTTTAACACACATTTCCCATTGATATCTAGTCTCTCGTCTTCAATGGGTTAAAGTTGTCTCCTAGACAATATGCAAATCGTTCAACTAATAGTCATATTACAAACCAACTGACATTAAATGTACTAACCTGTTGGAGACTAAGTACGAGTTAACTCGTGTTGGGTTCTATGGGAAATGCATGTTATAGTGAAATCAAATTGTCTCCAGCGGGTTAAGATTCCACAATGACATCATTTGTGTGTGTATGTGTGTCTGTTTTTTTTTTTTTGTTACTGCTATAAGCCATCATGACCATTCTTTATGTCAGTAATGATCTCCTTTCAGCTAGCTTATGCACCTCCTGCATAGTTGGTAGTACAGTCCTACAGTCAAATGAATAGATTTTTGAAATAAAAGCAATGTACATGTGCCTACCTCTGTGCTGTACACCCTCATACCATTGTTACTAACCCAAGTTTGTACGTTATGTAATTTTAAACTTGTGGATGTTAATGTCATGTAGTTTAGTACCGTTACTGATTGTGCTTGTACAGTACATGTATGTATAAACTACAGTGTAAAATTGTTTGTAGCTGCTTATTTTGCTCCCTATCTAGATTTCAAACTGTTGCGAACCATCTTGTGATAGATATTCAGCCCTATCATCATTGGAATGATAATAACGACTTTAACCCATAGCTTCCAGAGCCAATACACCTGCTACATTAAACCAATGGCAATCAGAAAGTCTGAGACACGCAGGGTTAATGCCTTATTCTCCCGTTTCTCACCTGCAGAGAACCGGAGAGCAGTTCGGACCCGTCGTCACCAGTGCCTCGATACCAAAGCCCGCCCTCATCGGCCCCAGTCTCGTCAGGCCTTCCACCAGCAATGCCTATACTAAGGTATGCCGCACCCCATGCTATATTCTTTATCCTACAAACATTTTTCTAACCGTGCCTGCACACTTACATTATGATATTAACGTCATGCACTTATATGCCACATCCAATAAGAATGGAAAATCACCAATCTCAACTAGCTGAATCGCTGGAGGGCTTGACTGACGATTTCAGGGTCCCTTGTCTGAATCTCGCTGGTAGGAAGTCTTTTTATTTATCTTTTATCCTATTAGATTGAGGATGAGCTTTATTTCATCAGGAGAAACTTGGAAAACGAAACGCCCTTAAGAGAAAGGAGAAAGCCAATCCAAGATCAAATGGATCCTTCAATATTGTAGTCAACACATACTGAGCTAGTGTAAAAAAAAAAAAAAAAACAGATTTCATATTACTTTTTACACTTGTAATGTAGTTGATAGTAGGTGTCGTGTATTCACTGTGTTTTGTTTCAAGATATGTTGTTAGGTATAATTGGAATTCTGCATATTTAAAGATTGATTTGCACACCACGATATGAGCATATGAGGTAAATGCTAAAATCATCTGTAATGTAAAGATTAAGATAAATCTGTACCTCTCACACAAGCCTTGGGCCTGAAAATCGGGTTTTGTGGCAATAAGAGCTGACAATATTCAAACAGATTGCATTGGCTTACTAAATTTTACACAGCAATTATTGCCGAATGCAAGACCTGATTCTGTATCATCTAGTGTAAAAAAGTACCTGCTAGATAAAATCTTACAAGGTCACATACTCACACCAGTGCAGTTGGACAATTGTCAAGCAATCTTTGCTAATGGTTTAGAAATTTAAAAATTGGAAGTGAAAACTACAGCCATTGCTGAAACCTAGACTATCATTAGAAAATAAACTCAAACAACTGGCCATTTTTAAAGGATTTATTGTTTATATATCAAAAACTTATAAATCAAAAACAATGCCAAATTTTCAACAATGTATTATTATGTACTTTTCTTTTGTTGGATCAGATGTGAGCAAAAACATTTTGATATGCAAATCAAATACACAGCCTTTAAATATTCAGTTTGTTTCTACTGGCGAATGATTACCATGTGATGCCATGTGACTTTGTGTAGAATGCCCAGTAGATACTCAACTGGTGAGTAGATGAATTTCTGAGTGTTACATGGCAACCAGTCACTCGCTAACAACCACCTCAATCAATCACGATCAAAGGTCAAATGTTTAAATTGCCCAAATTGACTGATTGGTGATCCGCGTATTCGCGGATCACCATAGATTTTGTACGAAAGTTTTTTTTATTCCTGTTTCTTTCTGGTCACTTTTTTGTGAACACCGTATCTCAAAAACGGCATCGTCAATAATCTTTTAACTTTGCATAATTATGTCCCGTATTAAGACCTCGACATTAATACTGTTATCAAGAGAGATACAGGTTCATGACGTCATCTATGACGTCATTAGTAAAAACGGATATATGTTAATATTTCAAGATTGAAGACGAGTAAAACAATGAAATTTGGCAGAGGTCAAGTTAAGGTCATGGGCCACTTTGTGGACGTAACCACGTGCGCGCGCGCGCCTCCACGGGCGTGTACGGACGCGTCAAAGTTTTAAAATGCTCCAAATGACTTTTTATTAACAGTACCATATGTTTCAGGTAATTTAGAGCATTTTGGTGCGCACGCGTACGCGCGCGTTTTTTTCGCGCGCACCCCTTTTCCGACCGAAAACCGTCGTCTGTTCGATGGATTTGGATTTCTGATTGAATTTTCCATCAATTAGAACCCTTTCCCGACCACTAGGACACAGAATATCGCTTACAGGTCCAAAAAACATAAATGTGAATTTATTGATCAAGTGTACTACACCGTAGTATCAGAGATTTTGGAGGCAGGAAGCCACCTACACAGGGGGGAATATTCTTTTGCTCGTTTGTTTTCCATCGCAATCTTTAGTTCTTTGTGTGTTTAGGTACCTAGCACAATCTGCGCGCCCACAACTTCTCACTGCATTCACTCCATCAAGACTATGACCGGGAAAACGCATGTTCGTTTCCGGTTTATCATAAACACTTGTCCGATCAGTGTGACGGCACTCTGGGACCATCGAAACCTATTTGGTTGCTGAGTAGAACATTGCGCATGGTGATGGCGGATATGGGTTGATCACCATCACGCTGTTGAAAAGAGGTAAGACAACTCTCCGGTCGTGAATCTACTGCTTGGAATGGCTGATAGAATTCTGCATGTACTGATAAAAATGCGTATAAGCCTATCGTCTCTAAGTACACAAACATGATTTGTTTGTGATGGAGAATTTCCAAAGGTTAAGATCACCTTTTGTGCCTTGTGCTTTACCCGTGTTCGAGTTTGAATTATTTTAGTGATGCCAGAAAACAGGTATATAGTCTATTAAAAGCTAGATTGAATTCTCGTGCACTGAATGACGAATTCGGTTGTGATCCGGTATTCGCTCGTCAGAATAACCTTAAGAGATCAAGTTATAGCCGCTGTTACAGTCTATATGGCGTTATAAGTTGTTCGAAGCTGTCCCTATTCACCCTGTATTCTTCAAACATTAACCTGAATATTGGAGCCGAGTGGCATGCAGTAGAAAAGAGCTACAATCGTTTATCAATCTTAATATGCAATTGCATGTAAATCAAAAAATACTGCAATGTGTACCTTATCTTCAAATAGTAATTGCAGGTTTTACGCAACAAACCGCAACGTCCAATAGTCGAAGCAGAAGGAGTCGGCCGTGATCTGTTAGCGCTCATGCGTCCCGAGACCCGCTCAACAGAAACACCAGGGGCGCTCCCCAGACCACGTAAATAACGCATCCGAGTCATCAGTGCGCAATGTCGAGTCACGGCAGTAGAGCCCAACGAAGAACCGGACGCGCTCATGATGGCTCTCAGCCAGGTAGAGACAACGACAAACACAACTTGATGCTTTAACATGGAATTTGTGCAGATGTTGCGAGCAACTGTTGCTTTAATTTAGATCGTCGCGCCCGAAGGGGCGACCGATTGAGCTTATGCATCGGCGTGCGCGTCCGAGCTGTCCGTCCGTCCTTCCGTCATCCGTTCCGTCCTTCCGTCCTTGTCCGTCCTTCCGTCTTCTTCCGTCCACGGTCCGTTCACCAGATTTTTGAAGATATGCTTCTTCGTTCCGTCATTTCTCAAACCGATTTTTGATTCTGTATTAGTTTAATATGTAGGGCGTAAGATGGGGGTCACTTTAAAACTTTTCTACACAGAATCATCCCCGCTGAAATTCATTATATTTTTAATTTATGCAAATTCTTATAAATGCGAAATCACAAAAATGCCTTCTTCTCCTTCACGTTCTCAACCGATGTTGATTTTGATGCATATTATTTTCTGAGGTTAGGGTGAGTTATGCACAATAAACTTCTACACCAGAATTGTGAAATTTATTCATTCGTATTATTCATTATATTGTAATTTATGCAAATTTTCCGTATCCCAAGCAATAACAAAAATTGCTTCTTTTCCAATTTCCGTTTGTCACCGATGTTATTCATTCTGTTGTCTTTGACTGTGATGATAGGGCTAGGTGCGTAGGTCTCTTCCGAAGACTTCTGACACAAAATTATTGTTGAACTAAATTAATCAATTATGCAAAAATTTTGCACAAAATTATCAATTATGCAAATTCATTAATCGCATTTTTTTGAACTCACAAAATGCTTCTTCTCCTTCATTTCATCACACAATTGTTATTTGATTACTTTATTTGTTGGCTGAGTTGATGCACAGTTAAACTTCTACACAGATCAATTTTTGAAATTGATGCCTCCATTACAATACTTATCGGTTAATTTATGCAAAATTCAATGCCAAATAAACAAAAATGCTTCTCTCTCTCACATTACTTCGACCATGTTATTCTGATTTGTTTGATCTGATAGGCGTTAGGTGCGCTTCAAAGACTTTTCATAATCAACAATTGTGAGAAATATTAATCACATTTATGCAAAATTTAGAAATTAAATCCAATTATGCAAATTTATGTCCAGGTCATCAAAAAATAACAATTCTTAAACAAATGGCTTTGCTTCTCATTCATTTCGTCAACTCCCAATTTCTTGATTTAGTTTGCTTTTCTGGCTAGAGCCCTAAGCGCTTGCGACTACACTAAACTTCCTACCCAGAATTTCCTACTTGCTTGCTCCATTTAACTTTAATATGTAATTTTAGTGCCACATTTTATTCCGCAAAACATAACAAATTTATTTCGTTCCTTTATTATCCACAGTACTAATTAATTTGTTCCACTTCAAATGATGCCTTTTGTCCCACAACAAATAATCCAAGGATATGGAGTCCGGAAGGATCAGGGATGCTAATCATTATTATAATTCAGCTGTAGTTATTATTAATTTTTTTTTTATATTATTATTTTATTTTTTTCAGGTCCCTTCCAGCGGCATTAAACCTAATATTGCTCTTCTCACTCAAATTTTTTTATATTCATGTTCCCTTCCTGGGACATCACAAATTTTATCTTTTTCACCCAGTATAAAATTGTACCCACACTAATTTTCGGATATATATTGTTGCGAGAATGCCGATGGAGCGCTACGTCACTTGACGTTTTCTGTCTCTTTCAATTTACGTACTTTAACAATTCTATGAGTATTCCCTTAACCCGAATCCACAGATAAATCCCACATTTTGTGAGATCTCTGACATGTATTTTTTATTCGTATCTGAATTAGTATCGCGAAGAATAAAGACCGAAATTAGCTCTAAGGGTAAGAGGAACATTTTCCCCTTCAATTTGGCATATATTTACCAGTTTAATTACGAGGCTATGATCGCCAAGATATTTCTCAATAATGAACAAAATGATCAGAAATCTTAAATTCGGCATAATCTTTTACTAATTGAAAATCCCATTTTCTCATAGCAAATTCGGCAGGGTGTTGACCCCAAAATTAATGTATAAAATTGTGTCTTGTTGCTTTGTAAGCATTACACTTTGGAACCGTGCGATTAAAATTAAATTTAAAGAAAATATCCTACTCCGATTTTAATGGAATTAGGATTTAATCTTTCTACAAAGACTTACCCTGCGCAGGCGTGGAGGCGTCTAACATGCTCAAAAAAAAAAAAAACTCTCTCCGCCTCTTGTGCTGTCATGCGCGTCAGTGTACCTGTTGTTATTGTGTCTTGCCTTTAATATTACAAGCATTAAAAATCAAAAGTCCTTTGATAAAAAAAAGAGCTGACTTTACATCTCCTCTAATATTTTTTGCTCGTATTTTGGTTCATGGTGCTACTTCTCTCACTCTTTGACCAACCTGCGTATCATTCTCTCCATTGTCATAGCTATCCAGTGAGATCTTGTTGACGCTTACTTGACCTTACGTTCGACTATTAAGTTCTTTCTCTTTTTACTCACTTTTGTTTTGTTTACCCTCTACTCAGTCATGCAGATCCATGCGCAAATACACGATTTTACTTCTGCCCACCTTGATATTATGTGTACTGTGCAATGTTGAGCTGATGTACTCCAATATTATCTTATTCCATCATATTCTTTCTACTAGTATCGAATGGAGTGATATTCTGAACCTTGAATCCCGCCATTCCATAACCTGTCAGAATCAGCAATACACAAAGCTTACATTTGATGCGTGTAAAATTAGTCGTCGATCATTTGTTGAATGTTCTTAGGCAAGCTCCTTTACGAATATGTAACATCACAGCAGATTTCATATGACAACATAATAGCCACAATTTTCTACTCACATAACTCGCGTTGTCGGTGTGCATCTGGAATTATCATTCTACGCTTCTCACACAATAAGTTTCTCCCAGGGACAAATGCCTTCTCGCTGGTTAAATGGTCCAGTTTCAATTATGCCCTTGACTAATCTATGTTTATCTCTTCTGAAACTATAAGAAGTTCTTGAGCGCCAACTATATCCTGCTTTGTGTTAATATTGCCTTGAAAACGATAAGTGTTTAGCGTTAAGGTTTAGTGTTTATAAATGATAATTCATGATTCTTCGGCAGATTTATCATTTTCTTTAGTGTGACTTCCTATATCTGCGGAAATGCCCTGAAACAATGTTCTTAAGTTGATCTCGGAAATTTCTCTCCCATCTAGATAAACCTATCTCCATTATATTCCAGAGAAATTCTCAAATATTAAACTTAACTCTGCTACCCAGAAGATTTCTGCTCCATACCTTTTCCGGTAATGTTAATCTCTACCGCTTGACCGCTGTATGATCTTCACATCTTAAACCATTTTTTATATGTTTCTGGGCTTTTCTCCGAAACATTAGTGAACGATATTCTTTCTAGTACAAGTTTTCGATGTTGTTTCAGTATGTTCTGGTTCCCTATTAGCATTTTATCGTCCTATGTGCAATAGCATACGTTTGTTATAAAATATCTAACAACTAAAATTTTAGTCCCGCGCTGATCGACCAAACGTTAATTCTCTCTGTTGGCCTCTTTAACCATACCAGCACAAATCAAATATATCAGATAACTATCTCAACTGTATCGCAACATTGGAACCTATATAGGATCTTTATTGCCCTCCGCTACCGCCCCGATTCCGTTATCAACTCTCTCGATCAGCTCTGACTCAGTTATATATTGGCTACATACTCTCTCTTCGTGAGTCCCCGCCCCTCTTGCGGCAGCATACATTGTGAGCACTCAAAATGTTACAATTACCTGAACTATTCGGTGACTGTTTTAATAAAAAAATATAAATGTGTCTGTCTCGGGGTGAACACTGCATTCCTCTGTCACTCTATTCACGTCTTTCGAAGAACTTACTTACAGTTGTGCATCGCATATCATACTAAGATCTCTGTTATCGTCAAGTAATTCAGGGATGTCATTCGCTGCCTTATCTCAGCGCCGCCCTGTGCTTCTGTTCTTAACCTTTAGATTCCCTCTGGCACTATCACCAAATCTCCTTTCCCTTCGCCTATCATTGGGCCGCACTATAAAGTTCATCGCTTGTGTCGTGTCCGGTTACCGTCTCGCACGTCTAAAAACAAGACTGCACGACCCTGACCTTACCTCTCGACTCCTCCCCATAACTTCTCCGTCATGTCGTTCTACCCCTACCCTGCTCTGCGTTCTACTTTCAGCAATCCTCTTGAAATATTAGTTTCTAACATTAATCCGTTTTTCATATGACGTCATAGATGACGTCCCACTGAGCGGTCTCACTCCTCCTCTTTCGCTACCTCCTCCTCTCCCCTCCCCTCCTCCCCTCTCGCCCCCCCCCTCCCCCTTCCTCCCCTCCCCGTGTTTGCCTCGCTGTCCGCAGGCAGCAAAGAATTTTTTTTCAAGTTGCCTAATGTACACATTTCTTGTACAAAGTAAATGTGACCCACCCCCGCGTAGAAATTAGCCTGCGTCACTGCCACAACGGAAGCCACAAGTCGAATTTTGGGCCAGTGTTTTTTGCCGACGTTATTCTTCTTTCTCCCTCTTTATTTCTAGGCTTGAATATTTAGTGCTATTAGTGAAGACTTTATGTTGCTTTGCACTCTCATAAAGTAAATATACTCGCGCCCGTAGTTTATATGATCGACTTCAACCAAGGATTTACCGTTTCCAGAAATTACTTTACGAGCAAACGCTGGTTGCTCAACATTATGCAGCGAGCGTTCGTTTATTAAATGCAGAGCAGAACAAGAAACGCATCGCGCTGGTCTGATATAAAACGAGAAAAATTGATTCCGTAAAATAATCCACTAGCCAACAGTACGTTGATCCCTGAATACTTTGCATTGATCGATCATCTTGAATTATGATTTCGGAATATATAGGTTGTGTAGAAAGTGTATTTGCAGTCTTGACAATTGGCTAAATTATAATGCGTCGTTCGGTGTTTCCAAAAACTCATTATTGTAGTTCTTAAGTTAGCAGCATGCTGCTTAATCTTCGCTCCTCCATCAGTCAATTTGGGTGCACTTACATGTACCACTATGACTAACTGCGTTGTGAGCTGTCATACGGTGACATTATGGAAGTACTCCAGACAGCGTGATGTGTTGCTTGAGCGTTGCTCCGATCCCGTGTACGTGCCTAGTCTGTGAGAATTTGACGATCTATTAAATATTCTCGAAGTAGCAAATTGCTATTAGTCGACTGTTTCACTAATTTCGCAAGTTTCTTGCACGGGTAGTTATAAATAACATGAGACTCTCAAAAGCAGGTAACCATAACTATCTTAATTGCATTACTCACTATGCCCAGTTTCAGTCAGTACTGTCTCTGTCGGACATTGTTGACACTCACACTGCACAGTCAGCATTCCAGTGGTACGCGCTAAACGACTTAGAATGCCCTATAATTAAACACGCCGAAGATATGACAGGGACGTCCGACTTTGCCATAGTTATGAGTGTACTTTCCTCTCCTTTGACCTGACCATACGCGTTTTAAGTGCGTCTATTAACTAGAGTAGATAGAGCTCAAAGCTTCCCTCTCACTCATACCGTAATCAAATCATACTCTAAAACTTGTGACGGCAAGTTTCTCAATCTGATTTCACTATTCTGCGCTGATCAGCCGTGGGGATTATAAATTACTCCATGCCTAACAAAAAAGCGTGCACTGTTAATTTATTTTCTGCTATACTTCAATATATGAATTACTTTTGTGTGTACATTTTACATCTGTTTCACAACCATTCCACAATGGTAGCATACTGATCGGCATATCTATTGTTGAATTTGCATTGATTATTTATTGCCTCTGATTAGACCTGATATTTAATACATTGTACGAAAATAATTTGAAATATAAAGTTTTTTCAGTATATAATAGCCATTAACGTTTCATGCGACTTA